>CAIGRB010103208.1:10706-74861 GCA_903798255.1 Fraxinus quadrangulata | reverse complement strand
AGAACCAGAAGAATGAGATTTACCAATTAATTAATTGACAAGTGTTGGATAATTAATTAATTGGGTTGCTTATTAATAGGCCCGAATTAATTAATTGGATTAATTAATTCATGGACCAGACTTAATTAATTTGATTAATTAAATATTGGATCGGGTTAAGTTTAAGAGACGGACCGAGTCCACTTGAGTTTATATTAATATGCTACTAGGGTTTGAGAGTTGTAAGGATTTTTTCATTATTCTTGCTAGCACAAGAAAAGAAACCATAGCCGTCATTCTCGTTCTCTGTGTGGATCACCATTGAAGGCTGGACAATTGGACAGTTTGGATTGCAGATCGTGATTATTAAAGTTGGAGAATCAGCAAAGAAGTTTGCAAAATTAATCAAATGTACAATTCCTATCACAGTTTCTATCTAAATACAATGTAGATCCTTGATGAGAATTGAAAATTGTTTATTTTTTGCTGCGCGTGATTAAGTAAATTCCCAACAATAGAAAATGGAGAGCAAAATGGAAATAATGAATTACACCAAATGAATAATGTTACACCAAATTTGATGTGCCATCTGAGTGAAATTTTACACCAAATTACGCCAATTTGGTGTTCAATTGGAGATGTCATTATCTCTACTCTATCTTGTTTAGCTTGTGTTTGACCCCCATTTTTTAGGAAGAATTAGTTTTTGAATAGTGATTGATAGGAGAATGTGTGGTGAAAAAGTAATGATTTTTTTTAGATTTGTGGGTAATGTTATTTTGTTTGGAGAATGTGTGGTTGAAAATGAGCACCGTAGAAAAATGTACGTGAAAAAGGAGAAAGAATGAGGCTCAAACATGGGCTTAATTACTCATGCTAGAGTGAGAATTTGGGTTCATTTGTCTACCATTATTAAGAGAAAATGAGTTTTTGAAAAATGAATTTTTGGAGAATGTGTGGCTAATAAAAAGGAAAAAAATTGGGTTCATGTGCAAACTATTTCATTTTGAAAAAAAAAAATATTATGTTGAAACAATGGTAGACAAATGGAGACTTGATAAACCATGGATGTGGATTGGGAATAAAAAATTACAAATATAGATTACGTAGCTAAAAATTTCGCAGCGGATGGTTCGGGCTCGCTATTGATTTGGTTGTTGCATCATTAGTGATCACCACCAGTTGAATCTCGAATGGGATGACTTTATGTAGTTGACTATGGGCGCCTACAGTAGAGAATGTTGGGGCAAGATTTTTTGGATTTTAATTGAATTTTGGAACTTGTAATTCAGAGCGTTGAATTAGGGTTTGAACTGGTTGTGGACCAATGGATTAAGGATTGTCGAAATTACCTTAAACCATACATTTCAAGTTTTAACTTAAAAATCATATACTAATTACATTTTTCAATAGTCAGATGATAATAATTTTTCAATGTATACCCTACAATCATACGTATCCCCTCTTTGTCTATATATGGAGTAATGCATTGTTGGATCCTTCTGGCAAAAACAACTCCTCTCAATCTCTGATGACAACAGTAAAGGATGGGGTTGAAGACCGTGAGCGATGGTGAGGCAGTGGTGGAGGCAGTTTAGGGTGAGGCAAAAGAAAGAGGAGAGTTCAAGGAAAGAGTTGTCATTTGGAACGGTGGAGTTTGGGAGCTGGCCAAGGTAGAGTCAATTGAAGGCGATGAGGCAATGGAGGCAAGGGAGTTGAAGGATGGGATGGAAGTGCTGCGAACAATGGTAAGGAGACAGTGGTAGAGGCGGTTTAGGATGAGGTCAAAGAAAGCGGTGGTGGAAGTTGGAATGAATCGACGAGTTGGTGGTGGACATTCGAAGGCTATAGATCTAAGGCTACTATGATAGAAGGGCTGGGGTGGGGGTGCAAAGAATATGGCCAGGTAAATTGATCATAGTCACACAATTAGTGATTGTAACCAGTTAATTATGTGAATTGTGACTAATAAATTATTTATGACATATTACTATATAACATGTGACTTAATATGTGAATGTGATTCATAAATTGTGTTGTTTATGACTATAACATTCTGTGATTTGTAATTTAGTTGCGATTGTGATTCGTGAATTGTCTAGTATGTGTCTAAGGCCTATTTACTTTCAAGTTATGGGTTACAACATTTATAGAGGTTACAATATGATTTTTGATTTTTTTTTTACAAGTTTGTAAATTTTTAATATTATTAAACTATTGTAGTTATGAAATTTTCCCCAAAGGACTATGGGTTAATTGATCATGGAAATTGGGCTTACCAATTGAAAGAAATTGAGTAGGCTACCCAAAGTGAATGAAAAAGCGCATTCAAGGTGTGTTTGAGCCACATTATTTTGAAAAAATGTATTTTGAAATAGTAAATTGATGGAAAATGTGTGGTTGAAAAAGAACGAAAAATTATTGATGTGATAAAAAATATTATTTTATTGAAAATGTGTAGTTGAAAATAAGTAAAAGAATGAAAATAAAAATATTAATGTGGCTCAAACATGAATTTTAATTCAATTCAATTTATGTATTGTAGATAAAAAATAAGTTATTAAAATAGTCAACATCGTGCAAATAATTACAGTAACAAACACTGAACATAAAAATATAATTGACACATCCACGAGACAATCACTTTATTAGTGGAGTGACAAGGGAGCTAGTCTAGTCAATTAATAAATAATCTCGTACACTGTGCAACTCGTAGAAGAACTATTCCATAGCTTTAACATATTCACAACATAAGAAGTTCCCTCGTGTACACGAGCGAAATAAAATAAAACTATTAATAACTAAAGCCTCTTTTTCATAAATAATTTTACACGTGAATTCATAATTTTTATTCATATATTTTAAAAAAATTACTTTTCAAAAAAATAATTTGAAGAAAAATAAATTTTAAACAAATAGGTATTAAATAGAAAAAATAGAAACAAACAACAGCAACTATGAAGTCTAGAAGCACCGCTGCCGAATTTAGCCGGCGAATAAGTGAAGTGGCGCACATTAGAGAGAACCACCGAAGATTTCAAAATTTTCCAATCGTGGTTCCTTCATCCCGCCGGGCCCCACCTAACTTAAAAGAAAATTTCAGTTTCATCCCTATATTCAAAATTACAACAAAATTAGAGGCAATTTCGCAATTTAAACAATCCTCAAGGTCTCATCATTTCAAAGATTACACAAGTGCCTTAAAAGTGAAACCAAGACAAATCAAATCGGAAACAAACCAACCCGAATTTCACGCACAGCGAGAGAGAGAGAGAGAGAGAGAGAGAGAGAGAGGGGAGAGTGTGTAATGGCGATGGATAGGGAGAAGGAGAGAGAGATAGAGCTGGAGAGTGCGACGTACACGAATTGCTTGTTACTTGGTTTGGATCCGGCCATATTCGGAATCGGGTCGAACAATGGGACTCCTCGGGTCGGACTATTCCGTCATTCCAACCCGAAATTAGGCGAACAGCTTCTATACTTCATCCTTTCCTCTCTCCGTGGCCCTATTCAATCAGCCAAAGTACACGCGATTCTTAAAGATTCAGATGTCTATACGTTTTTTTTTTTTTTTTTTTTTTTTTGAGGGTTTGATATATTTTCATTTTATTGAAGTCTTTTGGCATTTGGATCTTACAGGACTTTGATAAGGTGTGGCCGATTTTTGATTCGGCTCAGTCTCGTGATTTTCGGAAGGTAATTCCGGTCTTGATTCATTGAACTTCTCAGATGTATAACTATATATGTAACTTGGTTAAACTAAATTTGAGTTTTAATTGGGAAATTTAGGTTGTGCAAGGGATTATTAGCGAGCTTGAATCTCAAGGGGCGTTGCCTAGGAGCAATTCGAGGGTTTCATCACTTGCCACTTGCTGCGGACCGAGGTTCATGTGTTAGGATTTTTGTTTATGTTTGATTTGATCAGAATGTACTTTCAGCTATTTAGTTGATATATTTTTGGATTAAACTAGTCATATATTTTTACCCCTTTTTTTTATTGAACTTCACTAGAATCGTAACGTCACTACGATCTTTTTGGAAATTTGGCACTGGTGTGTTGTTTTGGGAGTGTTGCCGTGTTGCTAGTTCCAATGTGATGAAAACAAGAACATATATATGGAGTTAATTAAATAATCGTTTAATAGGCACCTTGCCAACTATCCTCAGTTGCATTATTAAGTAACCTGCAATTACAGGAGTGAAGACAATATTAACTCAGTTCATATGGAATTAGTTTTGATTATTTAATGGATTGACAGAATAGATCCAATTCTGGAATAAAGAAGCATTAGGTTACTCAACCTTACATGATTGGATATTTAATGCTCTTGAAATTCCACTCCATGGATGAACTTTTTGAAAACATGTCCGTTCAATGATAGTTACGAAATACAGAATTTGTGTTTTATTTGGAAACATTTTCAACAGGATTTGTAAACACATGAAACTGAGATATAAAATTTGGTAGCTTGTTTCTATAAGCTGTGTGATGTGTTTTAATTTTTGCGGGTATGGAATTTCCTACTTCTATTACTTTTGCTTGTACTTTCAATCTATTCTACTTATTCAGTAACAGTATTGGATTTTGACAACCATTTCTGATTTTTAAACCTATTTTTTGCATCACTCAAGACAATGGATCGTGTGACGATGGACAAAAGTTTATTTAGATATATTTCTTATGACTTTCGGTTTCAGTGGGAGTATCTATCACTAATTCACTTTTACAAGCAATAATCTTTTACGGGGTTGTCTTCTATCACAATTCTTTACTGCGTTGTCTTTGAGTGATGATATTATATTCATTATAATTTATTAATTTTTTGCTTGTTTACTCCAATTTTCATTCTCATTTGAAGGACATTGAATTCTGAAGGAATTTATTTTATTTTTCCACTTCGAGGGATGATCTTTTTGCTATTCACTCCTCTAAGTCCTCTTTATCATGTTTCCATGTGTTTTACCGTCTTCCATATTGCTGGAACTATGAGCGCATATGGAGCTCTCAATGGTTGTAGTCTGATGGCCAATTTATATACACATCCAGTCCATAATAAATTTTACGTGCCAAATGCAGATTCATCGAACTTCTGTGGCAACTTTCTTTGCATGCTCTGCGAGAGGTTCATAGTCGAACATTTGCAGCTGATGTATCATCCAACCCACTGCCTGCTCCATTGACAGATGTAGCTTTCTCGCATGCAGCTACATTACTTCCTGTAACTAAGGTAATTCTGCTTCTGATATTTTTTTTCCCCTTAACTGAGAAAGAAACGATTTTACTCCTAATGACCTACACGCTCTTTCTTTTTTTTTTCCACGAAAGGCAATGGAGAAAAGATCGCTAGACTAACTGTTTTTTTTGTTGAATAACGCTTCCGCTCATTTGACTACGATTACTGATCCTAAATGATGTTCAATTTCTATGTATTAAAGTTTACGAAGGGAAACCTGTGTTCTGAAGAATTCCTTGTTATATTTGGAGAACTATTTGGGTTAGGGTTACGAAAATTTAGAAGCTGTTCTCTGTTGACCCTTTTCTACCTATTGTAGGAAGATCTTTTATATTAACAAAGCACGATTTTCTTCTCTTAAAATGATTTATTTAACTGTCCAGAACAAAATAACTTACTGGGATACCGATTCCGATTTTCTTCTTAAGTACTGACAATCACGCAGCAAAACGAATGAACGTTCATTCAATTTTTCTTTTCCCACTTACTGAATTATTAATGACGCTGCGATGAGTTGTGAATGGAATGGCACAGCCGATTTATTTAAATACTGTACACGAAATTTGTTCTCTGTCTATTTTACATATTGAAGAGAGGGTGAAGAGCATTTGTTCTAAGGATAAGTCTGATCTAATAGGTGCAAGGAGCTAGAGTTAATCATCAAATTTTGACAACGGTCCTTGATGTTTTGGTAGTGAATCAATCTAAGCCCCTGTTTGGCCCCCATTTTGGGGTGTTGAAAATTTTTGGAATAATGATTGATGGGAGAACGTGTGGTAGAAAAGTAATGAAATTTTTAGATTTGTGTGTAATATTATTTTATTTGATGAATGTGTGGTTGAAATGAAGAGAGAGAAAATTAATGTAATGTAATGGAAAAAAGATGGGGGCAAACGGGGGCTAAAAAAACACTAGCCTTCTTTTTCGTACATTTTCTCTTTTACTTGATCAGCTTGTTCAACATGAATTTCATACTTATATATACCTCAGCCTTTTATTTATTCCTTAACAGGGTAGAATAGCTCTTGAAAGAAGAAGATTTCTGAAAAATGCAGAGACAGCAGTGCAGAGACAGGCCATGTGGTCCAATTTGGCTCATGAAATGACAGCTGAGTTTCGCGGTCTATCTGCTGAAGAGGTGAATAATGATTATATTATATTGGATTATTGGAGGGCTTGAAAATTGAAATATTTCACATTATTTTCTAAGCGTGAGTTTTTTCTTGCATCTATATGTCTTTCTTGATATTAGGCGTATCTACAACAAGAGCTTGAGAAACTACATGATTTGAGAAACAAAGTAAAGTTGGAAGGTGAACATTGGGATGAGCTTGTTTCTAGCTCAAGTCAAAACTCTCATATGGTTCAGAGAGCTACTCGCTTGTGGGACTCCTTGTTATCTCGCAAGAGTAAGCACAAAAACTTTCCGTTCTTTAGTTTTGACGCTATGTCAATTTTACTTGATCTGATTCCAATAAATAAAAGGTTAGCATCTCTTAAATCAAATGCCATTCAGGATTTCTGTTCTATACATCTAATGGCAGACTGAAATTTTACTTAAAAGAAATGTTGTTCATTAATTTATTTGGGTATACTATAATTTGTGCTTATTTTTTGGTTTGCTTTGGCTTTTAATGAAATTGGATGATATGCTTTCTTTAAATGCCTGTTTGGGAGTTTTTAAGTACCGGTCATGGGTTTTTTAAAAGTACTGGTTTTGAGCGTTTATGAGGGGTCTATTTTGGGTGGTTTTTAGTAGCGAATTTTAAAACAGTCCAATTGAATATCTCTCCTTACAATTCAGTATGACTGTACATGGTTGATCCAATCATTTCCTATTGTGTATGGACTAATCTTTGGAATAATTATTTTTCATTTGAATAAGCTCTTACATGCCTATATTTACTATTGGATTATAAGTTGAAAAAAAAAGAACTAATTTTCATGAGTAGGTACGTCTAAGCTCTTTTTGCTAAATACTTTTGAAGAGATGACATTCATCCGTTGAACAGAATACAAGTCGCAAGATAATTGTTTGTAGATATGAACTCAATTATTTTATCACATTTTCATTAACATGCTAGAGGTTATAAAAAAAGATAACAAGTATGAGAGACGAGTGAGAGAGTGTACCTGATGGAAGATATGAAGAGTGATTTTGAAAAAAGCAGAGTGTTTTAAACCCGTTTGGATTGAAGAGAAGGATTTATTTGAAGAGGAATTTCTATTCTTTTTGTCCAAGGTACATTACTTTTTAGGGTGGATGTGGAAATAATTGTATTAGAGAGTAAAATTGGAAGAAAATTTGAAAAAGGCAAAAAAAAATCACCGATTTGGTGGGTTGAGAAATGCAGCTCAAATTACACTACACTGATTTTGAATGGTTAGTGCTCCAAAAAACTAACAAACATTGGTTTTCTCAACCTCTCAAAAAAAGTGCCACTCAAAAACAGTCAAAATCTGTGGAAAAACATTGGCAAATAAACCCTACTCGTCTAGATGTCATTGTAATTTGGACACGTGCTTCACTACTGCTGACGTACAAATATTTTCTTCTATATTTTCTCTTCTTTTAGTGCATGACCAATCGGAGGTAGTTGCTGGATCACTGGCAACTGGGAAAAAAGTTGCCACTTGAGAAAACTGCCATTGGTAGTGCTGTATACATGGTTAAGTAATGGCATACTGTTCTTCAGCTTGGACCATCATAATTAGTTGGAGGTTAATGTTGAAATGCAAATTTTGTGTGTTCAGTCCTTCCTGGTTCATCATCTTGTGACCCAAAGCAAATATCAAACTTGCGCAGGACATGGTTACCCTTTAGGAGATTACTGTTGCTGCTCAAATGAACATGTTAGGAACAATGCCAATAGTAATTGGCTTTTAGTTGGAGGTTTTCATTCTCTATGGTGGAAAAAACATGTACAAGAACTTGTTCTGTTTGGTATTGTCATTTCATTTTTAGTTGCTGCATTTGGATGATCTTTAAGCATTGCCTGATGTACTTCTCTAATATGTCATGCCCACTGTTACTTCAATGCTGGCTTGACTGAAAAATTGAAAATTTCTGTTGTAATTTTCTCAGGCAATTTGCAGTCTTTTAAGTGGTTCTCACTCTGTTTATACCATTCTTATCTGTGTTGTTTGCAAATCTAAGTGAATCTTAGTCTATAATTGTAATCCCCAGTTTTTCATATAGCAATCTCCAACTAAACTATAACCAATGAAGTTTTATAATGTCATACAACACTGAGCGTGGTCCTTGATACATACATAATTTCTATACAGGTCAACATGAGGTTCTTGCGTCTGGCCCTATTGAGGATCTTATAGCTCATCGTGAGCATCGGTAATGTCTTCATAAAGCTTTTTGGTTCTATCGAATACCAATTGTCTTTAGCGACTGACTTAATGTTTGACATTCTGTTCCAGATATCGCATCTCCGGTTCATCTTTATTGGCAGCAATGGATCAAAGCTCTCTAGTTCCTTCTGCTAATCAACCTCCATCACACCTAGATAATGAGGAAATTGAGGGTCCGAAAGAAAATCTAAAAAAAGAGAAGAACAAAGGTAAATTAGATTATTCCTATGCTCAAGGAAATGATGTAAAAAATTCTCGAGTAGATGAAAGAAGCTTGAGAGGGCAGCCGACTGTTGATATAGCAGAAGTTTTGAGGCGTTGGACGCATGCCTTACAACGCATACACAAACAATCACTGCAATTGGTATGTTGTTTTGTGCTGATACGGAATTTTGCTCTGGTTGATAACGACTTAAATTATGTGGGAGCATGTTTTATCATTGCTCAGGCTGGTGACGATCCAGTCATTTCTCCTTATTAGTAATTGTGTTCATGAACCTTTTTTGTGGAATGCGGTAAATGCCCCCCCTTTTTGTGGTGTGCAGGCTCAAGTCTGAAATAAATTTTGATTAGGGGACATGGTGATTGGTGAAAAATGGGTATCGAAAAATTGAGTGATTTATCTACCCACTTTTGGCATAACATTCTGGCTATGTGCAAATATAGTTATGGCATAGTACCAAAACAAGCTAAGCCTTATTTTACATAAATTTGAGGTTTCCCTCTTGAATACTTTTTCTTAATTTTATTTAATTTAGTACTGCATTTATGGAGAGGTCCAATGTAACCAAATATAATAAAGTTTATATCACGTCATCCCGTGTCCCTTAAATGTTTTATCTTTGACCTATTTCTCCTATTCTTTGCAAGCTATGCCAACTCTCTTCGTACGCTTCATATCTACTATTCATGGTAAAATATCAAGTGTTATTGCTTTCTTTCTTGACCTAGATGCACACTCACATTTGACCTTGATTTTGTAGAGGAAGTCTATTTTTTCACTTGTATCATGTATCTTTATAACAAAGTGTCTTGAAATCTAACTTGTTTTTATCATTTATGTTTATGAAATGTTCTTACTTGCACAGTCAAAAAGCTCCTTTAAACTTAGCTGTGTTGATGTGAAGATTTTTGCTCACGAATAATGTAATATCATTTCTCATCTTTAAATTAATCTACAAACAGCATACTGATCTTTATCACATTATGATTTTCCTAGGCAAAAGCCAATGATGGAGAGGGTCCAGAGCTCCTACGGAGTCTGCATTATGGTGGTACCAGTAGTCATGCTGAGTCTTTGGCTGCAACACTCGCTGAACATCAGCAGCATCTGGATAGCATACAGGTGAATAATGAATTTATTGACCTGTGGTCCCGTTGAAGAGGTTAGAAGGTCAATCTAATGCATGGATGTAACTTGAAAATTTCACCAGATGGTGTTGAACAAAGTTTCAAGCGAAAACCTTCTGAAGCTTTTATTCTATAATTGGATATAGTGGAGTGGCTAAGTTAGATGTCTCCTATTGAAACTTTTTCTTACAAGTTGGGTTTTTTGCAGGTGCTAATTGAGCAACTAAAGGATGTTGCCCCGACCATACAGAATTCAATCACAGAGCTTACAGAGGAAGTGAACAGTATATCGTCCCATCTCCCCCCTGTGAATAAACATCATGGTAGATTGAACTCGCCTATCCAGGCACAGAGCAGTGGAAGGATATTGGTAATTCTCTCTTTCAATTTTATTCGAATCATTTTCTGTGGAGCACAATCTTATGATTTGGCTGAGCTTCTCAAATTGCTCCTGATAAAATTATTTTAATGGCCAGGAAAGTGGGATTGATGATTTTGCCGAGATGACCCCATTATCATCTTTGCAGCTTGAAAAAGCATCAGCTAGCCCCCCTGCTTTAAAATTGCCACCACTGTTTAGCTCCACGCCAAATTCTTCTGGAAAAAGTGGGAACACACAAAAACGACAGACTATACCTCAATCCAATCAAGTGGAAAATATTTCTGACAAGAAATCTGTGGAACAGCCTCTGTCAAAGAGTAGTATAGATAACCCACCTCGTGGTTTGTCTTTATTCTGCAGTTCCTATGTTATACATGCATGTTTTAATTACGTGTTCTTTATGTTAAGAGTTTATTATTCTATTTGTCCCTGTTTCTGCAGATGAAGATCATTTTTTCCCCGAAAACTTGAAGAGATCTGTTAGAGAAGCTGCTCTTTCATCTAAATCCTGCTACTTGGAGTCATCCCAAGACAGCCATTCTGATGATAGCTCTGAGCACTTCTTTGTACCGCTTCCAGGGAATGGGTTTTCCCGTTTTGACCAAGAGAAGAAGCCTAATTCTCTGAAGAGTAGACAATTATTCACACAAGCAGATCCTTCCTTGCTCGAGGCTTGTGCTCCAGACAATCATTTTGGGAGCAAGTATGATGGAGGTGGCTACATGTTAAATGATTTGGATTCACTCGATGAGTTTGACGGTGTCAACGGCTTCCTTTCTGCTGTTGGTTCAAATTCTTCAGTTTCTGATGCGCATAAGTCATTTTATGACGTGGATGTAACTCAAGATCAAGTTTTCTCACCTCCTTTGCTAATAGACACATCACTATTGGCAGATACTTACGAGGATTTGCTTGGTATGTTGATGTGAACTTCGTCAGTCCTTTTAGGGCTTATTTATTTATTTCTTTTTTTTCTTTCTGAAATATTATTGAGGTTGTTCGATAAGTTATTGTTGGTTACTGACTTGCTTCTATGGATACTTGACTTGTATGTGTGCCTTTGAATAATTTACCTGGAACATATGATATGAGCAGGTATAGTTTAGAAATCATTCTTGTAGAACATGGTTCTCAAATGGAACTTTCTGATACTAAGATGGCGCCTCTGGGAAATTATGTATATTCTTAGCTGCCTGTCAGCTAACCATGAGAGTTACTTCAGCCTTGAAAAAAGATTTTAAATTCTCCACTACCCGGAGGAGAAAATGTAAAAAGTTAAAGATTGCAAAGAACTAGTATGCAATGATTCAAATTGCTGCATCCAGAAAGGTGCTTCCATTTGTTGGAATCCAGCTTCTCTTTTGTAGTGAAGTCAAAAAATTTCCAACCTCTTCTTTGTTCTGTGTTAGGTGGATGATGAGTCAAGTTGCCTGGGGTTTATATAACTTTGCTTTTTCCGTCAAATTGTAAAACTGTTTTTTCTTCCGACACGCGACAATGTTTAGCTGTTGTTCAACCTTTTCTTTTTCTTGTTATCTGTAAATCTTTTCACATTATTACATTTTTATTGTTCTTGTCCTTGCTTGTCTATAATTCCATTGCATTCTGTTGCAGCTCCATTATCAGAGACTGAAACTGCTTTGATGGAACATTGATATCATATCCACCTGGCCAAACTTGCTGCTGTACCTCCAAAGAGCTATCTTTGTGGAATTTATTTTCTTTTATGCAGAACTGGGGAGTCTGGGATACAATAACCTCCTTGCACCATCCATGTGATGTGGCACTTAACTGTTTCTGTTCGGTCCTGCTTTGGATGGCATTGTTGTTTGTACAACACGTACTTGTGCTTTTTTGTAGTGGGGTGGGTTGTCTGGTCGGCTTGGCAGATATTGGACTTCCCACGTTTCTTGTCCAGAAAGAAAGAAAAGCGGCTAGGTGGAAGATCGGCATCTGGCCTAAGATCAAGTGTTGGGCAATCAAGGTTCAATCTTTTTATCTATGCATATTTTGTTCATTTGTAAAATTCATGCTGAAAAACCAATTTATTGATTACTTTATTTTATTAAGCAGTATAAAATCTTGTCTGATGCATATTGGGTTGTTCATAGAGCATTATTTCTTTTGAAAATTCACTTTTCACTTTTACTCTTTCCTAATATTATTAGATTATTTTTGAGCTACTTGACCATTTGTGTACCGATAATTTCTCCATTAAAACCCAAAAGAATTTTTTTTTTTTTAAAAACCCCGGTACTTTCTACTCATTACAATCCTGAAACTTTTTCATATCTTTGGAATGTGCCTTGTTTGTACTCATCTTTTTGGTGCAAAATTAATCTATCTATCTTGCTGCAGTTTGAAGACTCCTTCCTTGGAAGCAATGTATAACTGAAGATAAGCTATTCTATTATCCTTTCCTTTATAAAAAGCCATCAAATAGCTTTATAATTATATTCAGAAATTCTGTAAGTACTCGTGTTTAACTGACATTAGCTTGATGAATTGAACTTTGTTTAGTATAGTCTGGTTGTAGCATAGAAGGTATAGTTCTTTGGTGTTCGGTTTTAGCATTCAAATTAAATTGATTCGAAATTAAGTTAGCAATTAATTTTCACATTTTATTTAGAGTTATCTAAAAATATTTTTTATTTTTTGGGTTAATGTTAAAATATGATTTTGAGAAGTGTACATGAAAATGTTACGTCATCCTTTTCTTCCCTTTTTAACCACTCTTTCGATCTCTTCCCTAATTGCTTTTAATCCAGCAATTCCAACTAGACACAGAGCCCACCTAAAGAAACAATCCGTTTCTTTTTTGTTGTTCTGTTTGCCTTCACTCTTCCTTATTTTTTCTGAAAGATCGGATATTGTATATATGAATGTACGTATATAGAATCATAGATGAAACATTTTCAACGTGTGAACGAACTTTATAACTGTTGTGAGTTCTGTATTACTTAGCCCATGTTCAACTTTTTTTTATTTTTCACTCTCATTTTTAACCACACATTCAAACAATAAAATATTTTGCACATAAATTCAAAAAAAATTCCGATTTGTTAACCCCACATTTTTTCAAAAAATTACTATTCAATAATGATTGTCAAATAGGGGCTAAAAAGAAATTGGAAAAAAAAAAAATGATGTTTTGAATGATGATTTTTTGGAGAATGTGTGATTAAAAATTAGGAGAAAGTTTAGGGTTTGCTTGCAGAATATTTTATTGTATGAATGTGTGGTTGAAATTGAGTATGTAGAAAAAGAGTTTTAAAATAATGATCGTTAAATAGAGGTTTATAATGGCCATCAAAGGGGCTTAATCTTTGGATAATGATCTATTGATTTGGTCGGCAGGATAGAATCGACCGTGATAGTTACTTCAATACACTGGACCATTTCTTTTTCCTGTTCTTCATTCTGAAAATTTATGTTCAAGTGTATCAATTTCTCGTTGTATAATAGCTATTAGTTTTAGCAGTAATAGCTATAATGGTTGTTTCATGAGATTCAAGTGTTACGAACTAAATGTTGAAGATTCATATCTCAAAAAAGAGTAATATTTATCTTCATAACGGTAGAATGACAATTCATTATCCTTCACATTTTTTCTCTCTTTCTCCTCCCTCTCTGTTCATAAAAATTGAAAAAATTGAATTGTTCAATTTTATTATTCTATATAAGTTGTTACATCACCGATGTTCTATCATTATAATGATAAATAGTATTATTCCTAAAAAAAAAAAAAAAGAAGATGATAATCTGAGAGAGGAATATGTTGACGTTTCAATTCATATGTGAGTTGGAAGAGATTTATAGTTGCACTATGGCTGAAGCAATTGTATAGATAAATGCCAAGAATAGACCAATCAAAGTTTATCTTGGTGAAGATCACAACTAAATTTGAGTGTCAATATGCATAACACTTCATGTGATCAGCATTTGTTGACATGTCATTTCTGACTCAAGTGGTTAGTCTCATTGTGTAGATACCTTTTATTAAAAAAGGTTTGGTGCAATGCTTAGATGTGATAAAAGATGTCACAAGCTCCTTTATTCTCATAATTGATGACGTGGATTACTTGTAATGATAGTCATGTACAGCATGTTAGTTGTAACTTGATAGTTAGTGATGAATTCTCGTTACTCAAACCTAATTTGGAAAACATCGAATGTTGAATTCGAGTTATTAATTGATTGTGTGCGCTATTAGAATTGCATGCTTATAGTGTACGAGTTAATCGCCACTTTCTTTTATAAGGATTAAGATTGTTTATGTGAGAAAAAATCTCTCTTTTGATGGAGCATGTCTTATGTTGTGAAATGCACAATAATATTTTATTACTTTTTAAATATTCCATAAATTTCTCTCACATCTTGAGGAGATTGATGAGTTTGTTGGCTTTGATAAAATGTGCTTGGGAAAATTCATTTTGTTTTAACTTTTCTTTATAGCTGTTGCCCTCCGAAGTTTGACCTAAATCAAAACGTGTGCCTAGCCCGTGCAAAATTCAGATCAAGATCGGCTCGATCCTATGACTGTCGTAATTTCAGGAGGCATAATGATTATTACAGATTTCTTACCACACCGTTAAACCACCCAATCCTCCAATCAATACTCAACACTTGACGTTAGCATCTCCTTATTCCACCAATCATCTGCTATAACTTCTTATCCATAATCAGCTCATCATTTTTTGGTGACACATGTTCGATATCATGATGATTTGATGAGAGTCGATTTCATCAACTAATCAAGGATAAGACCATTGGCACACTTTTAAAGTTTGACATTGTAGCTGATTTGATTGACAAGATACGAGTCTTAAAATAAAAAGTCTTTTTTTTCCATAAATAAAGAAAAGCAGTCCCCTCCAAAGGGGGAGTTCTACTAACTTCATGAGTTTGATATAAACATTATTATTCACACTTCTCTTGGTAGAGTAGTCAAACGTTTGTATTTGAAGGTCATTGTTAATTAAAAATATTTTTTTTACTTTAAAGGTACCTAAAAAGTTATACTTACAATTTTTGACGTCAACAATAGCATGATGTCTTGTCTTGCTCAATTTATAATGGTCGAACTCGGTTAACCAAGTTAAGGTTGGTCAGGTTGGATGACGAGAAATTTATCAGTGTTTTTCATATCACAAGACGTATCATAGGTTTTGTGTGACATTTAACACTCGTAAGATTTAATACAAATACACAATATGCCGAAATGTGAAAAAATAAATAAAGTTTATTGCAACTTGAATATCACGCCAACAGGTTGGTTCTCCTGCCAGTTGCCACCAACTTTTTTTTAAGGAACAATTTTCTTAATGTAATAATTAATAAAAGTCATTAATCAGAGATAACATTAATAAATCGTCTTCAATTGTCAACACATAGAGGTGCCAATCCGGGTGGTTCGGGTCGGGCCGTCTCGTCAACATATGAGCTCGGTAACGGCCCGCGTGAAAAAAAAGTCTGCTCGCTACGGGTTCTAGGCCCGTTCCGGGTCTAGCTTATGCGGGTCACGGGTCGCGATTTGTTTCGATTTGACCCCTATTATTGTATAAATAAAATTATTATAAAAATATAGAAATTATCAAAATTATAGCAAAAATTATTTTTTTTGTTAAATGTAAACTAAGAATTGAACAAAATGATAAATTCATATTTATACCAAGAATCGTTTACATAGAATTCAAATTTAATGTTACACGAATTATTTATAATTTTACAAAGTTAAATTGAACTTAAACAAATAACAACTAAATGCATTTTTAATTATTATTATCGAATTTTTTTAATTTTTTAATTTTTTTTCACCGGTCAGCGGGTTAACCGCGGCCTGTGATGGTGCAACCGGTGAAGCCCGCGGGTCACACCTCCTTGACCCGTGAACTGCACGCTCGGGTCACGGGTCGGTCCGCAGTCCCGAGTCGATTCGAGTCGATTTTCATTGGTCTGATCGGTCCGTTCGTCTTGATACTTCTATCAACACATACGCGTATATTCAATGTTATATCTTTTTCTTCTTGTTATCGTTACTACAGCTCAAGACTTCATTTTGAATTATTATTTACTCTATTAGCCGTTTTAAATTATTCCTTTCCAAATGAAGAGTGATTATTCGATATATAATACACATATATTTTCTTTAAGAATCTTCAAGAACTAGAAAAAGACAGAGAATTACAGGGGATTCCACATTTGACTTTAATAGGAAAAATTGTACTATTGGTCCTCAACTTATTTTTCTGTTAACAATTTAGTTTTGAACTTTTAATAGGAGTCGGTTGATCTATGATAAACTACGATTGGACATATTACCCGACTAATAGGTTCGATTCAAATGGACTCAAGTCAATTTCGGGAAGTTGGGTTGATTTCAAGTTGCCTTGGACCTTATTAGAAACCTCGATTTAAGGCGCCTTTTCATAATTAGCAATTAGTTTTTCGTATATAAAATATGCATGAAATTAGATAACCCGAATTGACTTAGGTCAGGTTGATGAATTGGTCGAGTCTGTTTTCGGATTGAAATTTCATACAATTCAAAAAGTCACTTCGATGGTTTATTCTTATCAAGAATTATTTAAAAGGGTTAAATTTGTCGATGGTCACCCAACTTTATATATTAATTTAACTGTAACCAATCAATTTGATTTTGTTTCATCATAACCATCTAATATTATACTTAAAGGGTGTTTGACATATTAAAATTAGATTTTTAGTAGATTGTGATAAAAAAATTTGAAATGTGTTGTTGAAAAGTTGTGAGACCCGTGAAATATGTAGTTAATATTGATTGTTTGACTTTGATTTGAATTAAAATTAGATTTTATTATTTTAATCCGGACCAAACATGAGCTTAATGTCATCATGTCCACTCAATTTTATATAACGTTTTATTATGACTATTCAACTTATTTTCACAAATTTTAAAAATGGTAAAACGGTAACTTTGTATTATATATTTGGGTGTTTGGTGGAGATTAAAATTAGATTTTAGTAAATTGAGATATAAGTTTTTGATATGTGTGGTTGAAAAACTATGTGACCCATGAAAGATGTGGTTAATATTAATTATTCGACTTTAATTTAAATTAAAATCTGATTTNAAAAATAAAATAAATAAAAACTTATTTAAAAAAAAAGCTTTTAAAATTTAAAAAAATATTTTTATTTTATATATATAATGTAAAGTTACAATTTTACCAATTTTAAACTTAATGAAAATGGTGAAAAGAATTTGGATGATCATAGTGAAACATTATGTGAAATTGAGTGACCATGGTGAAATAAAATCAAATGGATGATCATGACGATACTAAGTCTAAAGTTAAGTGACTATGATAAAATAAAATAAAATTGAGTGATCGTGAAGATACTAAGTATAAAATTAGATGACTGAAAATAACCCTTGTTTAAATCTTTGTTAAATAATCACTACTTAATACCCTTATTACATAGCAATAATAGTGATGGTGCAATGTTATGGACTGGAGTGTGAAGAAAATGTGAGCATGCGCCATAAAACGCGTGGGGAGTTATCCAAACACGAGAGTTATGAGGGCGAGTCAGTATCCCCATAGACACTTTCTCATGCTTCCCTACAATTGACAGGACTTTCTCCACGCGTACAAGGAGGCGCGTTCACTCCTTTTCTCTCTAGTTTCCATTTCTACCCCTCCTTCCTCCCTGCCATAGCCCAAGAAGAGCAGAAACTTGTGGAAAAACGGTGGGTAAACCTGACAAATGTAATCATCTGGTGAAAACCAAAAATAGGGAGGGACCGGCAGAGGCTGTGGTGATTTAAGGTTGAAATTATGAAAGAAAAAGATCTTTTTTTTTTTCCAAAATAAAGAGAAAAAAATCAGAAAAAAGCTATAATCCAAGAAAATTAAGCAAATAAGCACATCTTGAAGAAGGGAACAGCCACCAGAAAGATAGATTTGCGTTCTTTAACGCCATCACTGCTTTTTTTCCCCCCTTTCTTTATCTCTTCCCTTCACTTTGGGCCTATTTTCAAGATTTTAATCACTGACCCCTCACAAATACTCAATCCTTTCTCTACTTTTACTTTTCTTTTGCTTTATTTTTCATCAAAGCAATAACAGCTATACTTCATGTAAGCATCAATGAGGCATAATTTTTAGACTTTTTATTCATTTCTACACATGTACTTGTAAAGTTTTCAACTTTAGGTCAGCGTGTATACTTGTATAGCTATACTTGTTTTGGGTATTTTGGTATTACTATTTTGACACTTTTTTGTAGGTGATTCTTGATCGATAATGTTTGCTGGGTTTTGTAGATCATGCCCAGATCTTGTTACTTGCCGATCTAGCTGAATACTTAATTGGGAATCTTTGTTGAATTCGGAAAAAAAGGAAGCTGGGGTAAGTTGGAATTATGATTTACTGGGGTTTCTCAGGGCGATTAGATCATGTAGAGGTCAATGTTGTAGAAACTCATTCTAATATTCTTTGTAAAATTTTGGTAAATTTTAACTTTAGCTTGTTTTGTGAATCTGGGTTTTCACTATTTGGTATAACAGTGACTTGCGATTTATATTAAATGAGAGTGGAGTTAATAATTTTGTGGGTGGACTTTACACATCCTTTCTTATTATTAAGGAAGATTGAATTTTTTATTGGTGTTTCCTTGAGTTATGAGAGTAAGTGTGGCTTGTACAGTTCTTGCTGGTGTGGTTTTTTCTTCTTGAGGATTCTGTTTATTTTCCTTCCTTTCTTCTCTTAAATTTTACAGGCCTTGGGCTGGTACAAATGGAAGTATGTTGATCATGCATGTTTCCCTTTGGTGGTGGAGCTAATACTGAATTCAAAGGGGGATTATATCCTCATTGAATAGCAGCAGTGGTAGATTTTTTTCCTGCTGATAGGGTTGCTGCATGTTTTTTTACATCTTTCACTGTCTACAGTGTGCCTTCTGGTATTTTGATTGGTATGCACGGCTGAGTTCGATTGAAGAAGATTGTCATTTGTAGTTCTAAGCAATGATTAAAAATATACTCAATAGGCTTCCAAAGAAACAAGCTAAGATAACAGAGAATCGTGAAGGAGGATCCTCTGCATTCTCTTCAAATGCTTTGACTAATTCGAGAAGCACTGCTGGTTCTCGGTTGGGCAATTCAAATGCTGGATCTCTTTCGGGGTTGAATTCAAATTTTCATCCTGGTCTAAATCATGGAAATAAAATTTCTGATGCAGTAAGAGTCAATGGTAATGCAGGAATTGTACCGTACGAGGCACTTCCTAGTTTTAGAGATGTCCCAAATGCAGAGAAGCAAACCTTGTTTATCAAAAAGCTGAACTTGTGCTGTGTAGCCTTTGATTTTACTGACCCGACAAAAAACTTGAAAGAGAAAGACATCAAGCGGCAGACATTGGTGGAGCTTGTTGACTACATCACTTCTGCCAATGGGAAATTCACAGAAACTGTTATGCAAGAGATTGTAAAAATGGTATCCATAAATTTGTTCAGGACACTCTCTACTCAGCCTCGTGAAAACAAAGTCTTAGAAGCCTTTGATTTGGAAGAAGAGGAACCATTGATGGATCCTGTCTGGCCCCATTTGCAAATTGTCTATGAATTCCTTCTCAGGTTTGTGGCTTCACCAGAGACAGATGCAAAGCTGGCCAAGCGGTACATTGATCACTCCTTTGTTCTAAGGTTATTAGATCTTTTTGATTCAGAAGATCCCAGAGAAAGGGAGTACTTGAAAACAGTTCTGCATCGCATATATGGAAAGTTCATGGTGCACCGCCCGTTCATTCGAAAAGCAATCAATAATATATTCTACCGGTTCATTTTTGAAACTGAGAAACATAATGGAATTGCAGAGCTGTTAGAAATTTTAGGCAGTATAATAAATGGATTTGCGCTGCCATTGAAGGAAGAGCACAAACTTTTCCTTGTTCGAGCTCTCATTCCGCTTCATAAACCGAAATGCATACCCATGTACCATCAGCAGCTATCTTATTGCATCACTCAATTCGTGGAGAAGGACTGCAAACTTGCTGATACTGTTATTAGGGGCCTATTGAAATATTGGCCAATCACTAACAGTTCAAAGGAGGTTATGTTTTTAGGTGAACTCGAGGAAGTCTTGGAAGCAACTCAGCCTCCAGAGTTCCAGCGGTGTATGGTTCCATTGTTCCGCCAGATTGGGCGTTGCCTGAGCAGTTCACATTTCCAGGTTGGTTGTTCATCCAGGTTCTTTCAACTTGTTATGAGTTTCTGTTGATTTTGTATGGGCTACTTTATGCTCCATTTGACTAAGCCCCACCGTTTATACTTTCATCGAGCTTCATACCATTAATTGTTTTTCTACTAATCATTACTGACTTGATGGGTTGCTTCGAAAAATTGAGCACTTTTAATTCCTTTTGACTTGCAGTACATATTTTTATAGAGGGAATGATTGTATCAGTACTTTAAAAGAAACTCCCTTGTGGTTATTGCCTAATAAAAATATTCCATGCATCTCACATGAAGAATTAATATGCAAACAGTAAGCTTCCATTAGCTAGCAAAATGTTCATTGTTGTAGAATTTCCACTTATATAGTCTATTTTTTGGTGCTATATCCTTTTATACTTGAGTCATGTCCTCTTCACTTTTTAATTAAATTACTTATCATAAAAAATTATGGGTTTGTCCACAGTTGGCAAGGGATGTATAAGGTGAAGTACTTATCAAGTGGTGACCTCATATATACAAGACATGCTTTGTTTTCACCCTTGAAATTTTAAGGGGCACAGGGGCAGCTGATTATTCACAGCAGGATGGCAAAAAGTGTTAATTTGTATGGCAGGCTTCCCTACTGTTTTAGCTTAGGTTATTATACGAGTGGCAATAGAATTTGAGAGTCACAATTTTAGACAAAAGCCACTCTGAGATGTGGCATATTATAGTTAATTATCCCTCCACTTAGAAAATAGTACACCCTCCAATCTCCATCCATGAATGGGCGACCTTATTTCTTTCTTGGGATGTCCAGTAATAGTATCCTCTTTCCAAAAATGGATAACATCTTTCATCAAATTTCTTATTTGATGTGATTTCTGAGGATTTATTTTGGTTTGAGGTATAGACAAGAAACAAAATTTCTATATGATTTTTTGTTATATAGATTTAGGAAAAACAGTGATAAGGTATCTAGGAAAACACATGGATGAGTGACCCTGTTCCTTTTTCAGGATGTCCATTAATAAAAACCTCTTTCCAAAAAGAGCTACTATCTTCCAAAAAATTGCTTATGATGTGGTGAGGCTCGTACGTCCAGTTTGTGTATGCTTCTGGAGATTATTTTAAGGTGAAAATTGATTATTTTAAAGTATGTGCTCTTACAAGAGGGGAAATTTATTATTTAAATGTATGCTTTACTTCAATTTGAGCTTTTTTTTAAATGAAAAAATTGTATTATGTAATAGTATTTTTTGAGAATGTGTGATTTAAAAGTAGATAAAAATTTTAGATTTATGAGTGTAATTACTTTATTGAAAAAATAATTGTATTTTGTAATATTATTTTTTGATAATTTGAAATTTAAAAGTAGGTAAAAATTTTAGATTTATGAGTGTAATTATTTTATTAAAAAAATAATTGTATTTTGTAATATTATTTTTTGAGAATGTGCATGAACGTGTGCCAAATGATTTGTGGAGGGGAATTGGTTGATTAAATGGATTTTTAGGACCAGTTGCTGCTATTGTAATTAATTATGTCATTTCTAACTTTTATTTTAATTTTGTGCTTTTATCATGTAAATTTATGTTGTTTTTGTTTTTTTTTTTGGGCCCAAGCTGAGCCAATAGCTCGGATGAAAAATTGAGGTTTGGCTCGAGCTTTATGGCCTTAGCAAGCCGAGCTGCCTCTTTTTTTTTTTTTTTTTTCGTGAAATTCTAAATTTTTTTTAATAATATAAATTTTGTGTGATTTATACTAATTATAGATTTAAAAAAGTTACAACCCTCCTTTTTTAGGGCAAAAAATGGCCCGTAAAGTCACAGACCAAAAATAGCCTGTCACACGTCCCAATGTGGTTTGTGGAGCCATGCAGGCTCGCTCAAGCTCGGGCCGTTGCCCGACATCCAAGAGCCGAGCCGGATCAGGCTTTTTTTGGATCGAGCCGCGGGCGCCCGAGTCGACGAGCTAGATTGACATCCTTAATTTCATTTGACGTGTTTTATTTTTTAACAATTTGCTACTTATTTTTTAATTAACTTTGAACACGTGAATTTTTGGGGAAAAAAATTGAAATTTGAAAGACGTACTCATGTATCCGTGTCCGAAATTTGGACCTTTTAGCCATATACCCATATCCTACATTTTAGAAAATGAAAGATCCGATATTTAGATACGTACTCGTACCCGATATACGTACCCAAGTTCGAGCATTATAGATTAAAAGTATGATCATGAGATATGGTGAAGGTACTAGGATTCAATTTTTTGTTACTATAAACTTAGTGTAAAGTTTTCACCTGAGTCTTTATCCTGTTTTAGTATTCAAGATGAGGTCTCTTGGCATAATTTATCTGGACTTAACGGATAATTTGGATTAAGATTGGGAGAGAACAAATCTTAAGATAGAATTGTGGAGGAGGCATATTGGAATCTAAAGGTTTTTGGTTAAGTAGAATCTAGAAGAAATATATGGAATGTCCTTTGATTCGTTATGAAAAGAAGGGTAGATCATGTCAAAGATGAACTGTGTATTAACTGAGTCTTGAATTAACGAGGACCAGCTCAAGTAGCAGATGTTTATTCCCGGGATTGTCTTGGGTTGAATTGAGATTATTATTGGACTGTTATTAGTAAATTAATTGTTGATGTTTTAGTGCATTTTTGGCCAAGCCTAAATTAAAATTTATGTTGGTCAAACATACTATTCATCCACACATTTCGTAAGAGCTACAACTACTACCAATTTATTATCCACATCCAGTAGGACCCCACAACCTTTAATCACTTATATTTTAATTTAAGCACCTTCAATCATGCTCTTGTAATGATATCTTTTCGATTTTATAGCTTATACTTGTATCGCTGTGCTCGATAGTAACAAGAATATTTTTTTTACTTTACTGTGGCCAAAGTATATATGTGTGTGTGTTATGTGCTTCGCTTCAAATTTATATCTAGCAAATCTTACATGTAGCACAGACACAGTACTCATTTGGTATTAAAACTTGAGTACGTATTCATCTTTTTTTTTTTTTTTTTGGGGTGAGGGGTGGGGGTGTACAGATCATCTTTGATTTGCAATTAGCTATTTTAGTTGATTGACAAAAAAAAAAAGGCTGTCAATGAGGGCCATCAGAACTGGGGAGGTTATGTATCTTGATGGTGGCATATATCAACTTGAGGTGCACAAAGCTTGACTGCATATTGAGATTTATAGCTGGGCTAGTTCTGTTTAATTTGAGATGGTGAAAATGTGTAACTACAGGAAACTGGCACCATTGATGCAATCCATAGTAATGTCCCTGAGCTTGCCTGTTCATTACTCAGCCTTTGTCCGAACACCTAAACAGCTATTTCCCGGATTGCCTATTTTACTTTTATTGTTTTATGTTTGTTAGGAATGTGTATAAACCTTAAATTTGTCCCCTCAAGAATTTCCCTATTTTCTGCCCTTTATCCTTGTGAGTCCTCTCAGAGCATGCTCTATTAGTTGTATAAGAAATATTTGTACTGAATAAACTAGGGGCAAATATGTGAAATATGTAATAAGATTGAGAGTGTAAAATGTGAAAAAAAGTTTTTACTTGCATTCTGTTGTCTCTATTTTCTTTTGCTAGCCACTTGTGTGCTGCAACCCCAAGATGAATAGAAAGAAAAGGAATAGCAGTTGCTTTGTGTGTGTATATATATATATATTACTTTTCAAGGAATAGCTAAAAATACCCCCATTAAAAAGATTGTTAAAATTCTTCAATCTTCCTTTATGGAGAATTGGAATATCCATTATTTTTGCTGCCATAAAGAATAGTCCCTTAGATTCATATTACCTATTCAAGGAATAGCCATAAATTACGACCACTAAAGATTTATAAGCCTATGTTTGGCTCCCATTTTTTCAAAACTCATTTTCAATCACATATTCTCTCATGAAATAATATTACTCGTAAATTGAAAATTTTCCTTATCTTTTAACCCAAACAAGGGCTAAATCCGTCCTCTTGAATAATCCAGTGATTGTCACTGCTGAAAAGAATAATCCCTTGATCTCAGTTCGAAGCAAAAGGAATGATAATATGTTAATACCAATATAATTTGTTAGCTAAACATAGTAAATTTAAATAATATAACATGTTTCCAATAATATTTTTAAAGTAAACATAGTAAATTGAAATAATGTAATGAATACATATGGAACTACCTTGTCTAGAAGCTTAAGCTCTGGTGAGAGGAGAAATTAATTTAACACATTCCTCACGTGCAAGCTAGTTTGAATTTTGTCTTCAACAGTACATTCCCTCACCATTTCTGTCCAAAGTTCTTGCAGTGCCTTAGAAATTTGCTTAATCTCCTTTAACAAGTTATTGGAGTTGTCTTTATTCTACTTTCTATAAAGCCTGTACCTTCAGTGTGAGGGAAAAAAAAATTAAAATATAATCATTTTATCCCCGCTGCAACTTTGGAACTTCTGTATTTTGTCTCCGTCACCTTTCTGCAGTTAAAACTTAATCGAATTCTTCTTTGGCTGAAATATAATTTCACCGTCATAATATGAAGTTTATAACATACCACATTTATTATTTTTAGTATCCAAGTTATTTTCTGTAGTTTCATCACTCTACAGGCATGTGGTGTAAGATTTAGTGCCGAACCTTGATGTCCTTTCAAGCATTTGTAGGATTCATTCGTTGGCATCCTTCGCTATTCCACTTTAATGTTCGCACACGAGTCCGTAGGATTAATATCCTTGATAGCTTGCCTAGTCTCATGTTATTCAAGTGGCATATTGAGGACTTGGAAATATTTGTCCGTTGGATTAAAAATGGGTTATATATCGTTTTCCCTCTTCTTGTCCTCCTTTCCTTTCTAAATCTGACATTGGTTGATTGAGGTTGAATTTTCTAATCGATTCATTTCATTTTTACTGTTTGAAGTATGAAATCTCTTCCACAAGTTATCTAACTCTTGTTTCCACAGGTGGCAGAGAGGGCGTTGTTTTTATGGAACAACGATCATATCGAGAACCTAATCAAACAAAACCGTAAAGTTATACTGCCAATTATCTTTCCTTCCTTGGAGAAGAATGTGACAAACCACTGGAACCAGGCCGTGCGAAGCTTGACGCTAAATGTCCGTAAAATCTTCTCTGATGTCGATCCTGAGCTCTTTGAGGAGTGTTTGCTCAAGTTCCAAGAAGATGAAGCAAGAGAAAAAGAAATGGAGACTAAGCGTGAAGCAACATGGAGGCGCTTGGAAGAAATTGCTGCAATGAAAGCTGCCAGCAACGAACCAGTGCTCGTCCCTAGCAAATTCAAAGCCAACACACCATCTGGTCAAAAACTATGAATGGAGGTTGAATTTCGACACTTCTAAAATTCTCACCTTCTTATGCTTCCCGATATTCGGCCCATCAATTCGTGCAGGGTGAAGGACCCTGCTGTGTGGGAATGGATCGGTCGAACTCTGATATGGAAACGAGGACTGTAAATATAGAATTGGTGGGAAACAGAAGAGGTTTTATGGAGGAAATTTGTTTAGTGCTATTGGCCTTTTTTCATTGTTAGTTCTTAGAATGATGACGTTGAAATTAAGATTTCCATTTTGCCAGTATCTATTTACATAAATCTTGAACTTGGTTTCATTTGTGTAATCTGTTTCTTGATCATACATAATTTATTATCATAATGTCTGAGAATCATGAATTATACCTTAAATTACTTCGTGCATCTAAGTTGAACCAAGAAATAATGTAGTGCTCGATATTAGACGACGGATATTCTGAACACCCTCCTCGACTCACATCCATTCCAAAAGTATTTTGAAAAAGAACAAATAAGTTACATATTTTTTTACAGATTGGTGAGGTGGTAAAAAGAATATGAGGGTCTTCTATATTTTTAGTTGGTTGGTAAAATTTTGATTTAATCATATCTCGTCACATTATTTGTTGATAAATAAATATGTAAGTTGTGATATACATATAGCCGGTTTGTTTATTTCCCCTCAAGTTTTTCTTTATACCTTTCCTCCATCTTTAAGCAATAATTATTAGGGTTCGTTTGGCATGAATTTTGAAAAGTCAAAATGAATTTTTGAGACTCATTTGACTCATTTGATTAATTTTATAAAAGTGTGTGTGTTTTTTTTAATTAGCAGGGTTTTTAGAGAAATCTAATTCAATATAACTTTCTTTAAAAGTACTTCAATAGAAAACTCTTTAAAAATTAGTTTTCAAATAAAAATTAATATGATTTTCTTCGAAAGCACTTCTACAAGAAGTTAGGAAAAAAAAGTCATATCAAACGAGTTCTTAAAATAAATGATTAAGCTGTATGTACACTGTTGTTTACATTCTACTTGACATTTCCTTTTATGTGTCAAAATTTGGACAGTGATGTGATAGTGTTGTAAAAATCAATGATTTTGGTGCACGTCATAAAGAAGAATGCCAAATTTAATATAAATGATGAAGAATGGATAGTTTATTAACAGAAGGTAGAAACAAGACTTCCCCAATTAGAGTTGTACGTCATGACTTTCTCGCACTTTTCGTTCAATTGGTTTAATTACAATATAAATATAAAACCACTTCACAAGAAACAACTACAACCGGCTACACCTGATCCAGCTCCCCAATGAGTCAGGTGCTGTCACGTCACATGTACCTGACACGACAGCTTAAGAACAAACAAAAAGACAGCGCAAACATTTAGCACTTCAATTTTCCCCCAACATCGAAACCAAAAAACCCTATTATGTTATCCCATGTAAGTAAACCCATACAAGATTAAACCCCTATCTTATGATCATTTTATGCTCTGATTAGATCACATAAAGTACAGAGGAAGATTATATGATCATCTTTGATTAATATTTTATATATATATCTTTACCTGAAATGCCGAGCATTGGTGTGAAATTTTACAGTGTTTTCTTCAAATTCATGCTAAAGCATCGGCTACAAAGCCGATTACAGGCACCGGAAAACGATATCAGCGGCGGCGGAGGCACCTCCTTCGGAGTGACGTCACGTCCGGAGGAGGAGACGGCCGCCGCTGCGAATCCTTCATTTACTGATGGAGTTGCCACGAAGGATATCCACATCGATCCTTTAACGTCTCTGTCAATCCGTATTTTCCTTCCGGATACATGCTTCCATCCGCCCGAAGCTGTCTCCAGGTCTCGATCGAGGGTCGTGACTGCTGGATCCGATCCAACTCAAATACTGTTCCGCCGCAACAGCTATGGGTCGTCGAATAACTCCGTTTCTAGCAGCAACGGTGTAATTGTGAAGCGTGATCAGAATCATGATAGTTTTAGGAGGAATAACTGCGGGTGTAGTAGTGTTGATAGGAGTTTGAAATCGGAGAATGGAATTTACAGAGGGTACAATCCGATAGGAAATAATTGTCGAAAAATGCCGGTGATGTTGCAGTTCCACGGTGGAGGATTTGTGAGTGGGAGCAATGATTCAGTGGCTAATGATTTCTTCTGTCGGCGGATTGCAAAGTTGTGTGATGTGATCGTGTTGGCCGTGGGGTATAGACTGGCGCCAGAGAATAAATACCCAGCGGCATTTGAAGATGGGTTGAAGGTGCTGCATTGGATGGCAAAGCAGGCAAATTTGGCAGAATGTGGTAAATCCTTGGGGAGTACGCTGGTTGGGGGGACAGATATGAGGAAATCGGATGGTCATTGGTATGTTGCCGATGCCTTTGGAGCGTCAATGTTGGAGCCATGGTTGGCTGCTCATGGAGATCCATCAAGGTCAGGTTTGAATCCAAGCGACTTTTCTTATGGTTACTAATTATCTTTTCAATGAGCTTAGCTAAAGATTTTATCTGGAAGTTATTACTAAGTTTTTTGGTAAGGATTCTAGTTTTCATTTGGTTTCCTTTTGAATGAATAAACTTGACTGATATAATTGGCAACCAGAAACTTGAAATGTAATAACAGAAGAATATGAATTTGACTTGTAGGGTTGCTTAATTATGAATTCCACAAATAGCTACAGTATGGGTTGAAAAGTAATCAAATGCAAAAGTTTCTCTTGGTTAAGAGTTATGTGTGACAGAATGATTGATTTGTCTTGCTCAAGCTCAAAGATGAAGAAGATGAACAACTGTTATTCTTTTTGCTGGAGTTTCTACTTCTATTCTTGTGGATGTCAAGTCTTTCGATCACAACATCAAACAGAAACCAGCTAAACTTTTACGGATTATTTTTTCGAGTTTTATTGAATAGTAGTAGGAAGCCCACTCACGACTTTTATTCAAAACTTCCAAACTCTTGGAGTTATATTTGCTTGACTGCTATGTTTAGGTGTAATATATTATCTGTTTCTCTCTGTTTTTTGATATCACTTTCAACTTGTCGACATTTTTGTATGTTGTATATGCTTGAGAGAACATAATCGACTTTTTGATGAATTTTTGTTACTTTAATTTTTCTCTTTTCTGTTTTGGTTATATACTTATAATTCCTAAATCTGAAGTATAGATTAGGATTAAGTGGGTTAAACTAAGGCATGTAGTTTTCTTTTGAGAATTTTATGTAGGCATGCAGGGTAGATTTTAGCCTCTAGATTTAAGATAATGCTTCTAAATGGAATATGTTCTCTCTTTTATAGTATATTTGTAATTAATGCCAGTTTTTAATATGGCCCTTTGCTTTCCTGCCTTGATGTCTTTGTTCTTCATCTTCAATGTAATTACATCGAGAGCTTTATTCACTTGATAAATGGACTTCAATGCTTGGTTTGCATTGTTCTTGAGAAAATGCCATCTTGCTACACTTAGTAATTTCTCTTCCACCGTATGGATTTCAATAGTTGCAAAAAATTTCTAATAACTATTGCTGCTTGGCTTATTTAGTGTGGCTTTTGTATTGAATACGCTTCAGATTTTAGATTTTTGCCTTTTGCATCAGAGAGTAAATGCATTGAAAAGCTTAACGCATGGGGTTAAAAATATTAAGTTAAACCTGAATATTTACAAATGATGCATCTGATATTCTGATCGGCTGCTCTGCTTCGTTAGGTTAATCAAGTCACAATGACTGAGTTCAAATTATTACGAGATTTCTCGTAAACATTTGTGATGAAGTGAATGGATTGGTAATAGCCTACCTTTCATATTATATTATGGTTGAGACTTTACACACAGCCACTCCATTTTTAAATGCCTCTCCCCTAGCCTCTGCCACTCTTTTGAACACGAGAATGGCCTAGAGTAATAACACCACAGGTCCAAATTTAACTATGCCTGCCCTTGTGTATGTAATGTATGCTTTTAGGTTTCTTGTATCCAAAAAACCTTTTTATATCAATTAATAACTTTGTGACTTGGAACAGATGTGTACTTCTTGGGATGAGTTGTGGAGGAAATATTGCTGACTATGTCGCACGGAAATCAGTAGAGGCTGGTAAGCTTTTGGATCCAGTAAAGGTGGTGGCGCAGGTTTTGATGTATCCTTTTTTCATTGGAAGTAAACCTACACATTCTGAGATAAAACTCGCAAATTCCTATTTCTTTGATAAAGCTATGTGCATACTTGCATGGAAACTTCTCTTGTCCGAAGAGGAGTTCAGCCTGGATCACCCTTCTGCCAACCCTCTTGTTTCAGAGAGAGGACCACCTTTGAAGCAGATGCCCCCAACACTGACAGTGGTTGCTGAGCACGACTTGATGAGAGATCGAGCCATTGCTTACTCAGAGGAGCTTCGGAAAGTAAATGTGGACGCACCTGTTCTCGAGTACAAGGATGCAGTTCATGAATTTGCAACTCTTGATATGCTTCTAAAGACCCCTCAGGCCCAGGCTTGTGCTGAAGACATTGCCATTTGGGTTAAGAAACATATATCACTCAGAGGCCACGAGTTCTCCTACTGAGTTGCATACATGAAATCCTGACAGCTGCACTTGCATTATTAGCATGTTTTGCACGTTGGATGCGACAACATTGGACAGGATTAAGGAGGAAAAATAAGTTAAAATTTAGTCCCGCGTACTGTATAGTATTGTCTAAAACTTTACCAAAAATACCCTGTATGTCTCGATGACTGATGAATCACTTGTTGGGGGGTATGTAACATGTTGTCTCATGTCCATCCTGACGCAAATTTTGTTGATCAGAATTATTACACAAGTAAAACAGTTATTCAACACAGATACGTAGTACCATAATCATCTCCAAATGTAATCTTCGGACACGAGCTATAACAATGACAGAGGAACATAAACAAAATAAGGTGACAATAGACCATAGAAGAAGAGAAACCTAGTATAATAAAGAGAGAGAGAGAGAGGGCAACCAGTACTAGAATTGAGACAATTAAATCAGGAGAAAATTCAGCAGCAGAAGAGGGAAGACGACGTCCAGATTCAGGAGAAGGCGCCGGTGCAGGGGCGTGCATATGAGAATGTGATGCGCCTTCAGATATGCTCGTCATCAGTGCCAAAACCGAGAGGATTATGAAAACTGTGGCAAATGGAGACAATGATCTTAAGGCAAGATAGGCTGAATAACTGAGGCTATTAGTGGGGAGATATTTAGGACTTAAACATGGGTAACTGGCCAAAGTGCAAGTTAGTCTGCACCACCATGATATTATAGTCAAGTCAACGATGAATGTTTAGTTAGGTTGATTCAGATTTTTGTTTCTGCAAAGTGATATAATAATTCAGACTCGTAGAAATGATCAGATCGTGGAGATGTACAAGAGGAGTCAATACACGTTAACTCGTCATTGTCATTATCAGAAGACTGACTATATGGTAGCATGTACCAAGAAGAAATTTCCACTAAATTCATTTGAATTGTCAAAAATTTTGCATCTCTGTAAATTAGTATTTTCATTTTTCTTTTATGATCGAGCAGGACAACTTTGCTCAAGACCAGAACAATTCCCCCCATCTGGACTCACTTTCAAAGCTCGAAATGAAGAACAAACTCAAGTGGATGTCATTTTCAAGTTTTGCCATTGATTAACAAATAAGATGATGAATTGGGAGACAGTAACCACTCTGTAGGAATTTTTTTTGTCACTTTAAATATTCTGTCCTGCACTAATAATGAATTTGGAACTTAATGTGGACTTTTAAACTGTACATTTGTGACAGTTTGAAGAAGTTGTACAGAGCTGTAGAGAATAAGTACAAGGTGCTTAGGGTCAAATGTCTGATCGATCACGAAAGTACAGAAATTGCTCGAGAGATTGATTTCTTCAAATCAACATCTAAATGCTGCTTTGAAATTTTCATTTCTTTCTGGGTTGTTTAGTTAAATATATGTACAAACAATGAATATGTAATAGTTTTCTGTGTATGCAGCTAGCAGTATATTGGTAGTGGAAGTACACAACACAAAAAAGAGAGAATCTAAAGAAACATATAAAAAGAAGACAGACTCCTCCAAATTCACAGCAGCACTCTTCTATCACTTGTGCTCATTGGGTGCTGCCATGGCAATCGACCTGTTTTCGGGTCAGTGAACATCTTCAATACACGATCCCTTAAGCCCGTGTCTTCAACCTCGCAAAATCTGGTCGACCAATCGGCTGGCTCAACAGCTTTTGTACCTAAACCTGGTGTTCGATCCTTGGAACCAACGTTTTGTTTTTGCTGCCAATCGGACACATAGGTAGCCACTCTCCTATAGAATTTCTCCTTGAACACTTCCCATACTTGGTACTTGTAGTGATTTATCACCAGCACATTTCGATCCATATTGGCGTACTGGAACCCAGCCTGCAAGTGAAAGTGGTGCACCACGTTGATCAATGAAGAATTCAGTGCCTCGGGCCTCATTATACTCTTGTGCCTTTCCCAACCAGCCAACCGGCAAGTGTACCCTACAGTCACGCCTTTCACGGGAACTTTTTTAAGACCTGAGGGGCCAAAACTGTGGCACGATACACGTAATTCAGCTACCTTACTAGGCCTAGATTGATTCCTAACAACATCATACATTGACAACCCCAAAGACAAGTGAAAGAACTCATCAACGTCAATGAATCCAACCCACTCACACGAATCCCTAGCACGGAGTGCACAATGCGCAAACCCTGCCTCTTGAGTCTTGATCCAAGGCCACACATGTCGAGTAACATTATAATTTGCACCCACTAATAACTCGACCACATCTTCAACATTGTCGTCACTATTGTTATCATATAGAAACCAACGTTGAACCCCTATTCGGGAATGATACACGATCCATTCGGGCAAAAACCTAGCTTGATTCCTCAACATTGTACATATGCACATCTCATGTTGTTTCTTGGACGATGGTCTAGGGTCGGACAATCGTACTTTCGGCCGTGCAATAGACTTGAGTGTCTGTCTACCAACCATCCTAATTGAAACCTTAATACTAGTATTAAATCTTTGTGGACTATTCAATATGCTCAAAGGGGTTTTGCATCTTACAATTTCTTGAGCAACCGATAAAACCTCGGACCACAAAACAAATTTTGGTTTCCTCAAATCCCAGCCGTACAAGCACTTGAATTTAGATGGATCAGAAACTCTTCCTGACCGTAGACTAAGCCCTTTAACAAAAACAACAGTGGTGTTATCACGATCAATTATAGCTTCATAAGCCAATGAATCCCACCTAAGTGTGGTGGGCGCAGGCAGGAGGTTACCGTTGGATTTAAGCGCAAGAGACACTATCGTGCCACGTGGCTGACGCGGGCACCGTACAGTCTGGTGATCGGAATATTGACCGTCCAATGATACTGGAGAGAGCTTGAGTTGGGGCTTAGATGAGTTGGGTAGCAAATATATACAGTCCATGTCATCTTTGGTGAATAAGAGAGTGGATGAAGGGTATTTTAGGTAAACCAAAGCCTGGTCTGGAAAAATAACGGTTTCTTGAATTGAGATAGCCGAAGTTGAAGGTGACTCGACGGCGACCACTTTCATCGGCGGCATCCTCCATGTCGACACCAATCTTGGATGATACCTTTCTGCTTCGATCCAAAAAACAAATAATCATAAATTGCAATAAATTTAATGCAAACCCAGAAAAAGAAATTTTGATTAAACTACCGAAAAAGTATTTCTCCAAGATTTTAGCACAAGATGTTACCTCTGAAGAACAACCGGAGAGTGGATAAAGTGAAGCCGGATAAGAAGAGAAGAAGAAGGGTACACCGGAAAAAAGAGCCCCACGGCACAAAACTACGTTTCTTACGATCTTTCATTCCCACGATCCAAACAAATAACCACCCAGACCCAAATTCCAAAAACCAGATTCTGCTTTATTTTCATTCATTAAATCCCCTTCTTGAATGATACTACTATATATAATTCCACTAGTATACTATAGTATGATTTGTATATCTGTCTTTTTCAGTGAGTAAAATTTGTTCGGGTGATGAATTTTAGTTTGTTTGAATTCTATACTGTAATGGAATTCAAAGGAGACAGATTGAGAAGGATGAATCGGTGTTATAGGATAATGAAGAGAAGAAAGGGACGGGTTGAAGCACACCTGTATTTTCGTCTATCCGCTATTGTCGGCTCCTTTTTGGTACGCTTTGAATTAGAAACTACGCTCTCGTTTGAGCCCATTATTCTCAAAATTTACGTTTTTAACATTGAGCCCCGTTGGATCCAAGTTCCTTGAAAAATTCATTCTTCCACAATTCATTTTCAATCACATTTTTTTAATAAAATAATATTACATATAAATTTAAAAAAATTTCTTTATTTTTTAACCATATATTTTTCATCGCATCACATCATAAAATATATTTTTTTCTCAATAATGTGCATCAAACACTCCCTCATTTTTAATTATAGATTTTTTCATAAAATAATTTGACATATAAATTTAAAATTTTTTTTATTTTTCAACCACGTATTTTCCAAATTTTTATTATTTTAGAATACATTTTCTTGGAAAAATAAAGCCCTATATTTCTGTTTATTTTTATTAATACGATTTTTTTTTTTTTTTCTTGTGCTTTAGAATAGAGGTATCTTTGTGCAGCCAAAACAGTTCAGTACGCAGAATAATAAAATTATAAAAAGGCAAAAGTGCACCATGCTGGCCACTTTGGGAAATATTATCCTTGTAGCAGCCGTCGGTGGGCCCAACCTTGGACATATTCACTTATTTCAACGTCAGCTGCGTGACGGTGAAGGCACCTTCGAGGTGTAAGGCGCAGTAACGGTGCATGACAGTTTGAATTGAAATAGGCCCAGCCAAAACTACCCTTTTAAATGGGCTAGACAACTGAAATTGGCCCACATAAATCTAGTAGCTCAAAGAAGATGTCCAAATAAGAACATTCATGTCCAAACAAGTAAACTATCAATTAAGCTACTTGTACATTCTTTTTTACATCCTCTATATGTCAAAAATCTTATCAGTCATGTGAAATGGTGTTTTAAAAATCAATTAATATGATGAATTCTATATCGAAGGATGTTAAATGTAATATAAAAGTTAACGTACATTTAGCATGATTGATAATCTATCCATGCCATGAGGATTATATCCATTGATAAGTTGTAAAGAGTTTAACCAAAAATAATCTATTAGCTAACAAGTGGAAGATTTTGTTATTCTGTCATAACGTGACGCACTTCGAACTGTCAATAAAAAGTGACTCGTCCAATAGTATTTAACATTCGCTACGTCTCATGTCGAAATACTACAAGTACCCTCTCTTCCCAAGCTATTGCATGAAAAACTATAGTGGAAATCCTTTTTATTTGGAACCACATGCTTCCACTAATTAGAGGAAAAATTACGTCCATTACCCACAAAAAATAATATATTAGATTAATACCCTTAAAATTAATAATGATATACCTAACTCCTTAAAAAAATGATATACACTTTGAACTTCATAAAATTGCTGATTAATTTAGCTTATGCGTAAATATAAAGACATCTCAATTATTTTATTGATAAACTTGCATATCAAAGAGAACAATGATACCTCAGTCTTTTTTAACATTGTTAGAACTTAGCTTTTTAAAAAATTGACATGAACAAAAAAGTGACATATACATTTCAACAGAGGTGGTTGTACGTGCATTTTATTGGAATAATAATTTCAGTCATTTTGTCACTTTTATATTCTTAATCTTCTTTTCATTTATTTTTATAATTTGAAAATAAGAATTAATTTAATTCGATATTGAAAGTTAATTGGGCGGATTTCTAAATGGACCAAATAATTCACGTACAGAAAAAAAGAAAATGCGGCTGCTGGAACAAGTTTTGGTGGAAGTAAATTGAATTTGGCCATATATTATATTATATATAAACGCACAAACATTGGCAGCAAAGAGGAGGGAGACAGCATTCAAGGAAGAAAAGTCCACAATTGCTGATGGACATAAAGTTGGAGATATATATACATACGCACATAGTCGGCAATACGTTGGAGAATAGGAGCTGAATTACCAAAGTGGGCAGAATTGAATTAGAGGAAAATCTGAAGCGAATTAATACCACTTTCTCACGCATATTAGCCGGCANACGTACATTTAGCATGATTGATAATCTATCCATGCCATGAGGATTATATCCATTGATAAGTTGTAAAGAGTTTAACCAAAAATAATCTATTAGCTAACAAGTGGAAGATTTTGTTATTCTGTCATAACGTGACGCACTTCGAACTGTCAATAAAAAGTGACTCGTCCAATAGTATTTAACATTCGCTACGTCTCATGTCGAAATACTACAAGTACCCTCTCTTCCCAAGCTATTGCATGAAAAACTATAGTGGAAATCCTTTTTATTTGGAACCACATGCTTCCACTAATTAGAGGAAAAATTACGTCCATTACCCACAAAAAATAATATATTAGATTAATACCCTTAAAATTAATAATGATATACCTAACTCCTTAAAAAAATGATATACACTTTGAACTTCATAAAATTGCTGATTAATTTAGCTTATGCGTAAATATAAAGACATCTCAATTATTTTATTGATAAACTTGCATATCAAAGAGAACAATGATACCTCAGTCTTTTTTAACATTGTTAGAACTTAGCTTTTTAAAAAATTGACATGAACAAAAAAGTGACATATACATTTCAACAGAGGTGGTTGTACGTGCATTTTATTGGAATAATAATTTCAGTCATTTTGTCACTTTTATATTCTTAATCTTCTTTTCATTTATTTTTATAATTTGAAAATAAGAATTAATTTAATTCGATATTGAAAGTTAATTGGGCGGATTTCTAAATGGACCAAATAATTCACGTACAGAAAAAAAGAAAATGCGGCTGCTGGAACAAGTTTTGGTGGAAGTAAATTGAATTTGGCCATATATTATATTATATATAAACGCACAAACATTGGCAGCAAAGAGGAGGGAGACAGCATTCAAGGAAGAAAAGTCCACAATTGCTGATGGACATAAAGTTGGAGATATATATACATACGCACATAGTCGGCAATACGTTGGAGAATAGGAGCTGAATTACCAAAGTGGGCAGAATTGAATTAGAGGAAAATCTGAAGCGAATTAATACCACTTTCTCACGCATATTAGCCGGCAATTCTGGGAAAACAAGGGCTGAATTTGAGAAATTATACACGCACACAGTGGTCAGCAACACGTAAACTGGAATTAATCACGTTTCGTCAGATTTTAGTGCTGTCTTTCCACTTTTGTATGTTTAATTTCGAAATTATGCGTGGCTAAATATTTTTATGTTAAAATAGATGATGTAGTTTAGGTTTTTATTATATATTTAATTAAATTGAAACTAGATTTGTTTAAAAATTTATAGTAAATAGTAGTCTATGTGGGATGATATTCGAACTTAACAAATCCACTTTCTTACGTGTCACGATCCGTACACTTGCGAAATTTTAACGAACAAGTTTTTGGACGTATATGCATCTCTATAATTGATCCAAAAGAATTAAGGGATAATTGCAGCAATGGTCCCAAAACCTTTTCATTTTTTGCGCACTTTACCCTAATTTTGTTTTGTGCCAGTGAATGCCCCAAACTTTTCAAAAATATGCACCGGAGGTCTATTTGAATGGAAACTGTCCAGTTGACCGTTAGCCAACATAAAAAGTCAAAATTGATTCAATTTTTACCAAATTGGAAATTGCAAAATTGTATCTTCAATTTTTCTCAATTTAAATAGGTTAAAATATTAAAAAACCAAAAAATAAAACCCTCATTCCTCCCACCCACACCGACGTCGACACCATCGCCACCACCCCTATCTCTTTCCCCAACCCTACACTCTTCACCCCCCAAAATGTCACCACCACAATCAAATCAAAACCTCGTGTGTGCCGGATCAAACCAAAATCACACAAAATTTCTGTTTACACTAAGGAAAACTGAAGAACAATGGCTCGATCATTCTCCAGTGCTAGGATTTTCTCTTATCTTGTTGCTAATAGAATCTCCTTGCAGCGGCATCATCATAGAGTAGTGTGTCCAACAATGTTTGGGGAGGGGCTTCGAACGTGATGTTGAAGAAAGGGGAGAAAGAATCGACCAAAACCTCGTGTATACCGGATCCAGTCACATGATATTACATGTCGGAAAATCAATCCAAGGAGATTGGCACCGCCGAGTTGAGGGAGATTCTATTGAAGAACAAAATCAGACGACACTGAAGTGGAAAATTTGAATTAAATTGAAGGTACAATTTTGCCCTTTCCAATTTGGTAAACATTGAATCAATTTTGACTTTTTAAGTTGACTAACGATCAATTAGACGGTTTCCATCCGGTGCATATTTTTGAAAGATTTGAGACCTCAGCTGGCACAAAATAAAAGTTAAGATAAAGTATGCAAAAAATAAAAAAGTTTGGATCCATTGCTGCAATTATCCCAAGAATTAAATGAGATAAAGTGCAACTTCCTCAAAAATAAGTGACAAGGCATATGCCAATTTTCTCATTTTCATATTTTTATTTACATTTTTACAACTACTTAACATACGTTGTATAAATTTGAATTTTTACAACTAACTCAAAATCATTAATATGAATACGAAAATTCACATGTACTGTAACAAAAAAAAAAAAAAAAGAAATTTGTGTTCATCATTCTCTTAGTTAAATAATGGCATCATTAAAAATAAGTCTATAATTGCCTTTTTTACTTAATAATCATGAAATATATATAATTTGTTACTTAAAAAAATTAAACAAAGTATCGACTAATTGAATCAAAAGTCAAACATTTACAAACCTGCATTTGGGGAAGAAAACTTCGATTAAAAGCTAATTGAAGCAGTCTTAGGTTTGATTCGTGCAAGATTTTTCTCTTATGATTTCGATTTTGCTTGATTTGGAGCGTGTAGGATTCAGATTTATCGTTGGGAAATTGCTGCAGTTTACACCGTATTTCTTGCGATTATAATGGTTGAAATTGTAGTATTTATTTTTTAGTGCATGTTTAAATGATTTTTTTTTAAAATCCACCAAATTAAGGCATTTCTGTATTGGGCCGAAAAAAAAATTCTGAAATGTCATTATCAAACTGTACAGTGTTTGGATTCTTTCAATTGCAGACACTGATAGTTGGTCAGGTTCTTCTTGCACTTTCAGTCATTTTCCTCTCATGTTGTACATTTATTTCCTTTCCATTGTATGTATGAAATTAATTGGTGGATTATTTGATATTAGATTTGATTAATTTTTGACAGTGATCTATGATGCATTTTATTGTGATTTTGTTTCAATCACAGTACTTACTGGAAATTCCTAAATATTGAGGTTTTCTAAACCTTTCCCTCTCTAATTTTCTGCTAAAATGTCTTTTTATTTAGCTCGTTATCATGCTTCACGAGTCTTCAGAAAAATTGGAAATTTGCAGATTCGTGTGTTTTTAAGGGAAAAAAAAGGAAATAAATTGAGCTCTTTATGTGTTTATACGTGGGCATTGCATTTTTCTCTATATTTCATTCTCTATAGCAACGTGATTTGTGGCATCATTATAGAGAGGTTCTATCGGGCTAATGTAATTTAGTTGCCCTAGATTTACTTTTAGTTGGGTTATGGTTTAGGCAGGGAATGGATGATGTGTACTGTCTTACAGTCTTTTGTGAGGATATCAAGAGCTTAGAAGGGAAACACCTTGCAGGTTCCATATTTGTGACCATTCTTAACATTTTCTCATTGCTGCATCACACGCTCATGTTATGCTTGCTGATTTTCTCTTGCACTCTTTTCCTCCAGAGGCCCGCCTTTTCAATCTCAAATTGCTCTTAAGGGCTCAGCCAATAGTGTATCATGTTGGGAGTTAGCTCTAATGTCCGGTCCAAGTGGAAGCCCGAGTATGAATAATGAATGCCTTTCAATTGTATTATATTTCTAGAACTAAAAACTGGAGGGATAAGGGATGTTCGCCTCATTTCTGCCTTTTTCTTGATGATCAAAATAGGTCAGCCGTCTTGCATTGACCGTTCTCACGAGTTCACAAGCTATTCTCATTGTCTGGTCGAAAAGGGCTGGAAAGTACGAGTACAATGTAAGGGCGCAACTTTTTGGTGAGTAGATGTCCTTTTTTATTGGCAGGCCCTTGCTTCCATATAAGAATTTTATTGACTTAAACCATTGACTTTCTTCTTTGTTATTAGGTAGAAGCTTTGAAATATGCGCTATCACTCGCAGCATTGGCAAGAATCTGGAGGAACAAATGGGTTACCGAGGATAACAGGTCATTCTTTTCCTTCATCTAGTTACACATTTTGCTATTATTAGGTAGTAGATTGAATTACAGATGCCTTTCATTTTTGGACATATATGTTTATCTTTAGTTGAAAAAGGATTCTGGACAATTTTTTTTTCTTTTTCCTTTTATTACCTTACCTCCCGAATTACGCAGGAGAAGAGAGAATTTGGAAGAATCTAAAACTTGAAGGTACTACCTCCATTACAAAAGCAAGGATGAACTGAAATAAAAAATAGAAAATATAGTCAGTTCTGAAAAAAATAATTATTAAAATCATCCTAATAAAAAATGATACATTTCTGTGCTTGTAGATGCGTAATGCTGTCCTCCAGATCTCAGCGATTTTCTTGATAAGTTTGACAGACAGTTATCGATTTTGTGTAGGTTAAATATTATGGATCCAAACCTTATTTTGAAAAGTGATGTCCACAGTGACATTTTTTTTTACACCGAGTGTTGCTTTTAACTTTTCGCACTTGTCTAATTTATACAAGATTTACTGTTTCATTGTTTTTCTCAGTTCCACTTTTAATTGAGTGCAATCCTTTGTTTCAAATTCTCACAATTTTGTGCTTCTATTAGGTTGAGTACAACTGTACAACAATTGATGAAGTTAAGGTTTACCCCATTCCTGCAGCTCTTTATTTCATCAAGAATTTACGTCATATAGGATTTTTATTCCTGTATATTACAAAATTCCTTAGCATAATCTTGGTTGCAGTAACGTTTTTCAAAATGTCTGTTTGTTGCAGTATTACATCTTTGCATATGTAGTTGCCCAAAGATATCAAATATTAAAGAATTTAGACATTATCAGCATGGGCGTATTATACCGTATCATTCTTAAGAACAGTAAGTCATTTGGCAATATACATGGGGTACATTTGAACTTCAAATAGAGAAAGACTTTCAGTATCATTAATATATCCATTGAATGGATTTTAACTGGAACAACTGTGGAAATGTTTTTGTTGTCTTGACTCATAAAAATACAAGTTAGCTCTTTTTTTTTTTTTTGTGTGTGTGTGTGTGTGTGTGTTTGTGGATGAGGAGGTGGAGGTGGAGGTGGTGAAGGAAGGATGGCAGAGACTCCATAACAATTAATAATTAAACACAATTGTTTTCTTTCAGGTTGAATGAGATCCAATGGGCAGCTTTCATTTTGTTGTGTGCAGGATGCACCACAGCACAACTAAACACTAAGTAAGAATGTAGTGGCCATGTATTAATCTTGTTTTCTATCAGTGTAGCTTTAAAGTTCATCAGCAGTCATAAACAAGTAAATTGAGGCTACTTTCTGCTTCTGTTATTTATGTCTATGATACAAGAGGTTCAATAAACGAAAGTTCATTCATTTCTCATTGTGTCGTATGATCATTACTAGAGTCAAAAACACATAAAATTACTTTTGAATGTAAATTAGAATTTTGCCAATGAATATCAGATTTTGTTTCGCGCACACTTTACTTGAGGAAGTTCTCCTTTAACTGGGACATAATTTATAGCTTTGAGTACATCATTTTTGCAATGTTCTTGCCTCAAAACATTTAGCAAGATAAGCTTAAGGTTGATGTAGCTAATATGTATCACGAAATAGCATAGTAGTCCTTTTGGCACATTTCCTTGTAACTTCTTAGAGCATCTCCAAGAGATTCTTTATTTTTAAAGAGCATTATTAACAATTTAGAGAACATCTAATTTAGAGAGTAAAAATTTGTAGGTAATTCAACATGCTCTTTTATTTTAACACTTAATTTTATTACTCTTAAAAAAATTTATTGTTTTTCCCTAGATTTTATTTCCCTAGATTCCGTCCAAATTATTATATTATTTTTATTTACTTAAATATTAATTTAAAGAGTCTCCTTCCCACTCATTGCCCAGAGGTGTTGGTTCGAGTCCAACTCATGACATGACAAAGGGCTACCTTGCCTCTTAAGAGAATCTCGATATCCCAGTTTGAAGGGTGGATTGCTAACGAACCGGGGCTACAGCACCTGTTTTTCCCGATCCCANCGATATCCCAGTTTGAAGGGTGGATTGCTAACGAACCGGGGCTACAGCACCTGTTTTTCCCGATCCCATCGAAACATAATTTTAAGGGTTGACTCTTTAAAATATAGAGAATATTATGTTTAAAGAGTTTTTTAGAGATATTTTTAAGAAAGCAGATTCAATATCTTTGGAAATATTTTAATCAAATTGTGTAACATAAAGATTACAGTTTCTTATGCTAGATTAATTGTACAATTTTTATACATGATATAGAAGTTTATCTTCCGCTCTGTTGGGGATTTTTCCATGGATATTCATTAGTGACAGTTCTCATGATTATATCATTTAATTTGGTCTTGGATCGACTTGCCTAACTGGTAGAATATTTAATTATCATCAATTATGGGGCAAAAAGAAAATTTGTGACACTTCTTTAGACAAATCTAGGCTTGTAATGAAAACCTCATTAAAAAAGATTGCAACGGTAAGTTTGACGTTGAGACAAGAGAGTAAAACTCAATGGTGAAGAATTTATTGATTGCATGTTCTTACTTGGTTGAATACTTGAATTCCATCACTTAACATGTGCTCGAAAGAATAAAAAAAATCTGCCATTTTATGCATGGCAGGACTTGGAGAAAATCACATTAAGCTCTGGCTGAAACTCGTGTTCTCTATTAACTGTTGGTAATTAGCCTTTAGGATTCTTGATGTTTTAAAGTCAAGTGTATGTTGATCTTTTTAAACATAAGTTATTTATGGGTATTTGTCCATTGTGTCTTAAAATGGTCCTTTCATGTTGTCTCTTTTCCTAGTAGGATTGGGAAATCCTGCAGCCTATAGATATGTCTTCTTTCAATCTAATAGTAGAGTTGACATTTCGAATGATATTGCATTTTGTGATTTGGTTAACCCTTGAGAGGGGAATCTGTCTTGTCTTCTTTCTTTTTCTTTTTCTTTTTCTTCCCCTTTCTAAGGCACCATTAATTGTCTCCCAAAACAGCCCCCAAAAATTCGGTAAATCTGTTCCTTCAGGAAAATGCATTTAATATATTACTGAAGTAATTGGTTATCCATTGTAGGAGGCTTCATGAGAGTTTTCTTGAAATTGTCCTACATCATGTTGCCACTGCAAAATCATCTTAGCATTTCTCCAGTTCTCTTGAATGAAAATAAAAAATTCCGGTTTAAAAAATTAGCTTCCCTATGATTTTGGCCACTCCATGGAAAGACTTGTGCACTTTACTGATAATTCCTTCTCTTTAATGGTTCATATTCTTGCTCACTTGTTTTTGAGTTATAACTTGTCTATATATAGTCTTGTGTCTTCGAAAGCTACTTGGGATTAGTTATAAACCTACTGCTGTTTGGTGCATTGAGCTATATCCATACCTTTGGTTACCTGTACACACGAAAGGCTTTAGATCATAGCTATATGACTGGAAAATGTGCCGCGGATGGTTAGCTGGACATAGGCCCAACTGTTGGCACAATTTGCTGATTGTTGTTCATTATTTACTTGTATACACATATTATTTCGGAAATTATGGAACTATCTAGAGTTATTGTGTTAATGCTAACTCTCCTAAGTTGAATTATAATGTTAATTACACATGAATTCATGTTGATTTACCCTTTCATTTCTTCTATAATCTATTTATTGATATTTTCCTTGACAATATGCATTTACGAAATATGTTTGCTTTTCATATTTGGTACAAGAGTCTTCTGTTAAATATATACTTGATGTAAACACAGTGGTATTGCAGTATCAATGGTCATGAAATATTCTGACAACATTGTAAAGGTAAAGACTATTTAATATTTATATTCTATCTGATGGCATGTATGCGTTTATTCCAATTATGCATCAATTTATTAGATTATGCTTGGGTCATGATTTGTTACTTCTAAGGGGTGGATCATGGGCCAATTCTTTGGGGGACAGTAATATAATAAGAAAGTACCTTGAAGTCGTCATACAGCTCAAATGTCAAGGACATGAATGAGATATTTTGGATAGTGAGGGGGCCGAAAGTCAATACAATAAACTTAATCAAAGAAATGCATAAAACCTTAGCAGCTATGCAAATTTGTCAAAAACCACAGATCCCTTCCACGACGGAGCTAGTAATAGAATACATGCTTTATGAGGTTTTTTCTTGCCAAATGCAGTTTCACCGAGCTCTTGATGAGAGACACAGAGTTTCATATGAATAGGTTGAATGGAAGAAATAGGGAGTGAATTCCTTAACATCTGATTGGTCCTGCCTAGCAATTTCTTTCATTCACCAAACTGCCCATAAGTTGACTCATCTCCAGTAAGCAATAGGATGTAACAACAACAAAGCCTTATTTCCAATAAATAGGGTCAGCAAACAGTAGAACTTGGACCCAAAAAAAAGTAGTAACACTGTCAAACAAGCATATTAGGAGTTGCTTTTCGCAGTTGTTTAACCATGAATGGAAAAAAAGGCCCATTCCTGATGAATAGTCTTAGGTGTTAATGAAGCACAAATAATCTCGTTAACACCTATGTTGGTTGCTGGATATAGCGTTGAGCTAGCATAAGTGGTTTGAGAACGAGCAAAGTAATGTAACCAAAGTGGACAATAAATTATAAATGCTTACATAGTTTGCATAACTATTGCAGGTGTTTTCAATTTCAGTTGCAATGCTGCTGACCGCAGTGTTATCTGTTTTCCTCTTTGGATTTCATCTCTCTCTTGCCTTCTTTCTTGGTTCCAAGTGTGTATTTATGTTAAAATTTCACTTCCGACGTTCACACACCAAGTCGCGCATGCCTTGGAATATAATTTACACACTCTCTTCAACCTATAAAAGAATGAATTCAGAATGTCTGACTAATGTTATTCTGCCTTCAGTGTTGTAATCGTCGCAATATATTTATTATTTGCACACCATCGGGAAGCTATAGAGATGGTGAACATTTCAGTTTCTCAGCCTTGTTTGAGTTGTCAGTGTAAAGGCTGATAATTTTTCTTTTTCTTCTTTTCTGTTCATTGTTTGTTGAATCTGTATTCTTCATCAATTTATTATAGATAAAAATATCCTCCTGACATTAGGTAGTATAAAACCTGGTTCCTTTGGCTTTAGCTGATGATCGTTGTAAGATGATATTCAGACCAACCAATTTTTGTTATCGTTTATTAACAGTTGGGCAATCCATGGTCAGTCGCCATTGAATTCTAATGGTGTTGCGATCCATTGTTTCTCCCGGACACTTCTCAATTAATGTAGCCTTTGCATTTTTATTTGATTTTGTATTCATTTGCTCATGACAGGGCAGCCGTATGATATTAATGCAGGCATGGCAGCTGGCAAGCTTCCAGCGGCTTTGTGTGAGGAGAAGTTGATTCTGGAATACTGGAGGACCGTGATGATCCCGAGAGCTTGGTGAAGGATATTGATATCAAGGGATTCGGATAGCTAGTATTATTGATGGCGTCTTGAGCAATGAGCATTCACTACTTCTCCAGATTCTCACTGATAAAGGGGCTGGAACCATGATCTCTGGTTATATACAATTAGTGTGTCAAAAAATAAAAAATAAAAAATAAAAAATTCTTTTGAATCGTACTTGTATTTGTATGTTATCAACTTTGTTGTAATGCATTCAATGCTTTGTGCAACTATTACAGTTGTTCTCAACTAAGATTTTGGTAGATTTTAAAAGATTATAAATCCTAATGAATTTCCTGATTTAAATAGATTTTCGCAAATTTCATAAGAATTTTATTAAATATGGTGAAATTTCAAAAGATTTGGTTACATGTATTTTTAAACTTGAAATCTATCCAAATCTTTTAAAATTCATCCATTAATAAAAATTTTATCAATGCTGACTCATTTGGTAAAAAATGTATAATGTAGTACATAAAGATGTATTACAAAACCCATCAAATTGGATGTTCTTCTCCCTCTCTCTCTCTCTCTCTCTCTCTTTTGCTACAAGGTGGAGATTCTTCATGGAGAAGAAAATGAGATGAAGAAATCAACTAAATTGGTGTCTGGTGATACCCAAAAACATGTCAAACATTCTTGTAACCACCTAATTATATTTCACAGCGATAGTGAAATGTATGTTTTTATAAGTACTTTGAGGATGCCTTTGCAGTTGATTTTTAAGTTTAACCAAGATGAATTTTTCTAGGTTTGGACTGATTCTAAAGTTTAAAGCTTTGGCTCAATGTTTTTGGATATTCATATACATTTGCAATCAAGTATCGAAATCAGTTCTTGACAAAATGGTAATATGGTTGATGTAAGATTGAAAATAATGTCACGAAAGGCGTTTAAGGAAATCTTACCAAAAAGAAAAGAACTGAACAAAAAATTGTCCCGAGATTTTGCCTTCTAAAGTTCGACTGTCAGCAAACCTCCGATAAATACAATACAAATACTCTCGCTCTCTCTTCTCTCTCAAATGTCCAATCCATAATACACACTATCCCGGTTTACAGGAATATAAATTGAAGATATGCATAATTAAAGAAAAAGCCAAAGCCTTTGATTCTGAACAGAACGTGAAATTCAGATCTTTATAAACAAAAACCATTTACGATTCTTATATGTAGTAATGAAAATGGAGAGAATTCTAATGTTATTTGTTGTAGGTATGATGATGAATGGTTGGGGGGCCCAAGCCCAAAATTCGGGCGCCCGGAGGAGGATTCACACTCTGTTCTCGGTAGAGTGCCAGTACTACTACGATTGGCAGACAGTGGGCCTCATGCACAGTTATCGCAAGGTCCACCAGCCCGGCCCCATTACCCGGCTCCTAAGCTGCACAGAGGAGGATAAAAAGAGTTACAGGGGCATGCATTTGGCCCCCACACTTGAGGTCCCCTCCATGAGTAGGCACCCGAAGACTGGTGATTGGTACTGTATTTGCATTTTGTCTTTTTGGCTTTCTGTGGAGACTATCATAAAATTGCTTCAAATGTCATTAGGGTTTCATTTGATCGTTTCTGTTTTGCATGATTTAGATAAAGAACTGGCTTCTTTTTTTTTCCCTATTTTGTGGGTTGTGATAGGCATTCTGCAATTAATAAACCAGCTGGGATTGTCCATTGGCTAAAGCATAGCAAGGATGCAAAAAATGTAGATTGGGTAGTAATTTTAGATGCAGCCACGATCATTCGAAGCCCAATAGTACCGTGGGAACTTGGTGCTGAGAAAGGCAAACCTGTTGCTGGATATTATGGGTAAGACTGATGGTCTGTGTATGGATTCATTTTAGTGGGGACTATGGTTAGAATTCTATAGGATTGGTAGGTCTTCAAGAATTATGACGTGTGTTTGTTTACATAATTTCGTTTTGTTCTTAAATCTCATCAGTTGACAGCACACCAAAAGATTATTGCTCGAATCTCAAATGATTTGACGTAATCTTGAAACTGTTACTGTAATTGGCCGTGCAATCATTGAATGAATTTGTACTTATTGAATATGTTGGATTGCTTATGTATACGCGTCATTCCACATACATTAATTTCTGATAATGAAAATGGAACTCTGTATATGTGCTATCAAGAGATTTTGAAAGTATTATGTGCATGTTAATTGACAGAAATGCTAAATCACAAGGAGGAACGAAGTCAAAATCCCCATGCACTTAATATACATGTCAGATTAATGGATGAACCCAGCTGCCATTAGGAGTTGGGCACTGATGTAGTGCTTTTGGTTTGTGTAGATTGGTTAAGAGCAATATTTAAATGTTATTTTGTCTAGTGAAAAGTCGATGAGGATACGATGAATAAAGCTGTTTTAATTTTAAGCCAAAAGAGATAAAGCGACTAGAATAACCCAATGTACTTCTTTTGTGACATTTATTTCTTACTAATAAGATTTTCATCAGTACTATAAAAAAAAAAAAAAACTTGAATAGCTTTCTTATATTTTTCAGCACTGATTCCTTGGAGAATATATTCATCAAGCGTATATTTATTGGTCAGATACTTGGTTGGGTGTGACAACGTTCTTGCTAAATTTCACACTAAGAACCCTGAACTCGGTGACGAGGTTGGTGGGCTATTAGCTATGCATATAGATGATCTTCGAGCTTTGACAACCTTATGGCTCGCAAAAACTGAAGAAATGCGAGAAGATAGAGCTCATTGGGCTACAAATTTTACTGGTGAAATATATGGAACAGGATGGATCAGTGAAATGTATGAATATATATTTGAAGCGTCCAAGGTAAATTAAGATCTTGCTACATGTACATTAAAATTTACATAATATCATGTGACACTCTACCATTTACCAGTTTAAAATATAAACAACTTTTTCATCCAATTTTTTTCCTCCACATTATATTATGTTATCCATTATGTACAAGGAGCAAAATCCGGTAAATTATACCATTTATTCTTCTTATCCTATACTGCCCAAGTTTTCATCCTAGTGTAGGCATACAAATAATGCGTGTCTAGTATGTAGTGCTGAACAAGATTGGATAGTATAATACAAGATTTTAGCTTCATTTTTTTTTTCCTTTTCACTGTCCAATCATCTTTATCAAACATGCCAATATTGTTCCTTCTCCTATACAGATACATAAACAAGTTAATATATATATGTATATGAATTGCTGGTTTGCTTTATCAGGTGGGACTCCGCCACAAGATAAATGATGACTTGCTGATTTACCCAGGGTATACAACCTGGGAGGGCATCGATCCCATCATTTTGAACTATGGTATGCAGTTTAGTGTTGGAAAGTGGTCATTCAATAAATTACATCATTATGAAGACAATATTGTGTATAATTGTGGGCATCTCTTTCCCGAACCACCGTACCTTAGAGAGGTAAATAAAGTGCATGTTGAAATGAATTGTAATTTTATGATGGCTTCAATCTCTATACTTCGTTGTCTTCAAGTATGAGCATGTTTGGGGTGGCTGATTCTTAAGAATAAGCACCAAATGTGTGGCTTATTTTTAAATGCGGACCAACCTACATTCAAAATAAGCCAAACTAAGACGCAAACTTGGAGCTTATTTTAGAGCATGAGCCACCCCAAACATGCTCGGTGTCGTTAATAGGTTAAGCAACCTGAAGTCTTGAAAACAACCTTGCACGCTCATCTCTTGTGCAAATTGCTAGTTATATCTTTTAGTACATTATTTTGCAGGTGAAAAAAATGGAAGCCGATTTAAACAAAAGGAGGGCACTATTTCTTATCATCGAATGTATAAATACTCTGAATGAAGGCCTATTGTTACAACATGCAGCACATGGTTGCCCTAAGCCAAAGTGGTCAAAATACTTGAGTTTCTTGAGGAGCAAAACATTTGCAGAACGAACTAGACCCAAATTATTTTCTCATAGAAATCGTCGAATCAAGGAAGTTAATGGACAGTCAGAAGCTGATGGCAAGCCTGCAAAGTCATACCCAAAAATTCATACCATTTTCTCAACAGAGTGCTCCACTTACTATGATTGGCAAACTGTGGGGCTTGTCCACAGTTTCCATCTGAGTGGCCAGCCTGGAAATATCACAAGGCTTCTTAGTTGTACAGAAGATGACTTGAAGCAATATAAAGGACTCGATATAGCTCCCACCCATTATGTTCCATCAATGAGCCGGCATCCAGTAACTGGCGATTGGTAATGTCTTTTGCATTTGCTAAAATTCTCATTCAACGATATGAAGCTTTGCCTATGTTAATTTGAATGTAAAATGATTTAAAAAATTATGATTATATAAAGCTTGAGAAGATTAAAGGAATCAAGACATTAGCAAGTGTCTGAGTTTGTGCGTGTAATAGTTGTCTGTGAATTTTCTTGAACAAGACCAACCGTCTTTAAAATGAACGCGTGCTTCTTTTAGTCTGCATTTCTTCTCTATGACCACCCTCCATTCCCGTTCTTTCTATATCCCTAACGGGCTCCAACCTCTAAACCCCACATAAAAGTGAGAGAGAACCTAAAAAACACGGACAAAAATAATAATGCATTTAGTGTGTGTTTGGTAGGTAGGACTTCGCAATATAATCAACAAGATTTTAACTTTCTTTCTTCCTTAAACTATCTAGTGCAATCTAATCCTCCCTTCCGAATATGCTATTAATAACCTAGGAGCACTTTAGCATATAGTAACACGGTTTTCATTGTGGCACATCAGGTATCCTGCAATACATAAACCAGCTGGAGTTGTGCATTGGCTGGATCATGCAAAGATTGATGCCGAGTACATAGTTATCCTTGAATCTGACATGATTATGAGAGGACCTATTACACCATGGGAGTTCAATGCAGCTCCTGGCAGGCCCGTTGCAACTCCTTATGAGTAAGAATGAAGTATTTGTTTTATCCCTGTCAATTCTGTATAAAAGTGTCTGCTGATTTAAGCGTCCACGTCCTGGGAATACCATGAGTTGGTCACACGGATTCTTTTATGTACTATGTCAGATACCTGATTGGCTGTGACAATGAGCTTGCAAAAATCCATACCCATAATCCTGATGCTTGCAACAAGGTTGGAGGTGTGATCATAATGCATATAAGCGACCTCAGGAGGTTGGCTTCAATGTGGCTCCATAAAACTGAAAAGCTCCGGGCTGATAGAGCTCATTGGTCCAGAAACATAACTGGGGACGTTTATGAATCTGGTTGGATTAGCGAGATGTATGGTTACTCTTTTGGAGCAGCCGAGGTATTTTAGCTCTTTACTGATTATTATAATAAGAATATTTAACCATTTAGCAAAAGGAAGACTAGCAGAACTGCTGAAACTATTTATGCCTGCATTAAACTTGTACTGCTAGCATTCACTGCTTCTGGTATAATGCAAGATGTTGAAATTACTATTATTATTAATATTATTATTTATGATAGCTTATAACTTGTATAAATATTATCAATGCAGTTGAATTTGCAGCATGTCATAAGCAACGAGCTCCTGATATACCCAGGATATGTTCCTGTTCCTGGAGTCAAGTACAGAGTATTTCACTATGGCTTGGAATTTAGGGTTGGTGACTGGAGCTTCGATAAAGCGAGATGGAGACACTTGGATTTGGTTACTAAATGCTGGGCAAAGTTTCCTGACCCTCCTGATCCATCGATCCTTGATCAGTCTGACGAGGGCGCATTACAGCGTGAGTTGCTTAGCATAGAGTGCGCAATTAAATTGAACGAAGCTCTACATGTACACCATGAGAGTAAGAAATGCGTGAATCTTACTTCCTTGTTCAGTCCAAACCCCAAGACCCCGGTTCCCCCTTCGCCACGCTCTCCAAATCGACAGACACCCGATCCCCATTCGTTACAACCTCCAAATCAAGTGACCAGTAGTGATATTACAACTTTTCGGAAATTAGGAAAGTTTGATGAAGCCTCGAGACATTATTCCAAGCCAGAGAATGAATCTCAGGAATTATTGCTACCCTCAGTTACCAATGAAATATTCACTTCCATGAAATTTTGGATCATCATGGTTTGGGCAGTTGCAGTCTTTGGTTTTGTGGCATTGACGTCAGTGATTCGTTCCAGTCGTAAAGGGCCGAAAAGAAGAGGTAGAAGTTTTAAGATAAAGGGAAGAACCATGTACTCGGGTTTGTGGGAAATGAATGGTCATGATCGACATCTCCAGAATGCTGAAATATCATAGAGAATAAGAGCCTGATATATATTGACATACAAGAAAAGAAAGTCATACCAGGGAGTGATCAAACAGCTGCCAGCTGAGTTGTGCAAAATGCGGCTCTATCTGCAGAAGTGGAATTTTGGTTATGTAAATGAAGGTTGAGTTCTTGGATTACTGGATTGTTTCATATTGTGGCATAATTCGGATCACAATTTGGCATTATCAACTGATTAACTACAAGTTTTGGTGATGTCTGATGTTAGACCAAATACTCCTGGAGCATAAAACAGTGTTATACAACATGTTGTGAGACGGCATGATAAGCAATAAATGTTCATGAGATTTTCTTTTTGTAGCCTCTGTGATTTGTTTTGTGTTTTCTCTTTAATGCAAAGTCATTCATTTATGGTCATATAAGAAAATTTTTCCAACACTTTTTTTGGTTCAGTCTACCAAAAACTTGGTACAAAATTGTGTTGTACATATACTCAAAAATCAACGTGTGAATCTCATAATCATAATTGTGAGGTTATTACATATGGCATGTTGTTTCAAAGAAAGGGTACATTCTTCCCATTCTCTTACTTTATCCCATGTTTGGTGAAGCTACAAATTAGATATTTAGTAGATTTTGGTAAAAGTTCATGAAATATATGGTTAAAAAGTTGTGGTCTCATAAAATGTGTGATTAAAATTAATTGTTGATTTTGACTTGAATTTTAATTTACTATTTAAGCTATATGAAACAGGGACTAATCTCCATAGATGAATTTATATATGTTGTTTTTTATGTCTCCGTACATGAAATTGTTAGTAGGATTTGATACAAAATTAAAAGTTTTTAAGTATTAACTTTTTAGAAATTAAAATTTTAGGACGGATGACCTACCGCATTACAAATAGCATCTATAAAATTAAATGAATTTTGTGGTTGGACGGACCTATGACGTGTTCTTTGAAGGGAAAAGTTCACTCTAGATGGGCAGCCAGCACACGGCCATGATGGTTAAAACTGATATAGGAACAAAGTGGTTCAGTCAGCCCTTAACATCCTTTACCTCCTAGAGCGACTTCAACCAGCATTCCTTTTAGCAATATGCGCTTTATAAACAATCATAGCATAAACCCGCTTTTAATTTCTTTTTAAAATTTAAAACCCAACGTTACACACAGTTGATATGGTTAACCAAATCCTAATTCTCACATAAAAATTCGAAAAAGTCGAACGTTACAATTCTTGATTAATTTAAGACATGTGGGACCCATCCCAAACTGCCAAAAAAAGTAAAAGGTCCTCAATGTGTGGCCTACTCTTTACAACTTTTGCCTATTGCTTTTTCATTTGAATTTCAAATTAAGGCTGAGATAAAAGCTGTCCTGTTTGTGTCATCAGAAGGAAAAAAAACAGCAGACCAAAGTTCAGATTTTTCTGGGATACGTAATTTTCAATTGTTGTTGTGTTGTGAGCTTATCATTCTGCAAACAGAATGGGAGACTCGGCTTGTCTTATGCATGGCTTCTCTTATGCTTCTGCAATACCCAATGGAGCCAAACAGGTAAAATACAAATATCCCACTTCATATTTTCAAATCTTCAGACCAGAAATTCAACTTGCAAATAATTACTTATTTTGATGTATTTACTTCTTAGGTTTCTTGTTCTTGAATGCTGAAAATTTTTGCTAGTAATATTGTAATTTGAATATAACAAGAATTTTGTAACAATGGACTGAAAATTGGTGGGATTCTTGGGAAAAAATAACAAATCTTGAAATTGTATATTTAAAGAATTTAAGTTAATCGATTAGATGGGCTTTGAATAACAGGGGAACACGATGCACGCTCTCGGGGAGTCAATTTCATTTGGGAGGTTTATGTCGGAATCTTTGTCTTGGGAAAAATGGTCCTCCTTTTCATCCAACAAGCGTTACGTTGAAGAGGCCGAAAGGTATGCGCAGCCTGGATCAGTGGCGCAGAAGAAGGCCTTTTTTGAAGCTCATTACAAGAGAATTGCTGCTCAAAAAGCAGCAGCAGCAGCTTTGGTTGATCAAGAAAATGCTTCCAATAATGTTAAAGATAGTGGGGATCATGCTAATGATTTGCAAGCAGCCGATGAACGAGGGGGCGAGGTTAAGAAGCTGGTTGGAGAGGAAGATTTAGGACTCAATGCTGGCGAACATGGTGCAATTGCTGAATCAAATGAAGTAGAAACTGGAAAAGATGGCGAAAATGGTGTAATTGAGGCCTCGGGGGAGACTTCGGCGAGGGAAAATTCATTGAACAAGGTTTATAATGTTGAGAATCAAGAACCAACTTCTGGATCAGAGACTAGTGGAACACCACAGATGGAGAAACCTCTGTTGAAGGTAATGCATATATAATGCCTTTGATTTTTTTAGCTGATGAAACGTTTAATACACAGTTCGATCTGACCCCATCTAGTATAATATCGTGTTCTAACCATGTAAATGCATCAGAATTCCGACCAACACGAGGATAATTCATCGGTGAGAAGCAAGAAAAGATCAGCACTTTCTTCATTCAAGTCATCTATTCACCGTAAAACGTCTCAAGTTCCATATACACCTGCCAAGCCAATTACTCCTCATTTCAAGAAAGAACAAAATGTCACAAGGAAGTTTAATGTGGACTCCATGGATAAAAACAAGTCCTCTCAGAAATCTCTCCGTGCATTGATTAATATAGTTCCTGCTAAAGAACCAGAAAAAGTCCCAATTCTTTCGAACGAAAGAACCGAAAGTTCAGGTGTTCCTCCAATTCCATCCAAGACGCAAAAAGATTGTGCGACTCCTCTGAAGACTCCGATTGGGGTACCTCTCAATTTACATAGCTCGGTTACACAGAATGTTTTTTCTTCGGCCTGTTTGAGTAGAAAATTGTCTTAAGCATGCTAAGATTGATTCTCGTTATCATCTGTAGGCGGCTAAATATGGTTTGTCAAAATATAATGCAGCAACGCCTCGATCTGAAGATGGAAGGTACAAGAAGTTAATTAACACAATACAGCTATTTGATGACAAGTGAAAATTTGAAAACTAATTTCACATTGTCTATAACTTGCAGGAACAAAGCACCAATCGATCCCTCAGCTTTAGGAAGCAGAACAAGCGGCCCCAAATGGCACATTTTATCGGCAGTGTAAGTTCAAATGATATGAAAATCTCTACTTATTAGTTGATTTTTAGAACTACAGTTTCAAATAAGAAGATATTGAGATACTTGCTGGAGAAAATCAGAACCAATAAACAAAACAAATTTGTGGGAAACCTTAATACAAATTCTATATCGCTATGATATCACGGAAGCATTTCTATATCTTTTCTCTCTCGAAACAATGCACGTAAATCAGTATGTTTCCCCTGCGTTTTTTTTTTTATTGGTCTTTTTCTGCTTTTTTATCGCTCTCGAAATTGTATTTAGGGGTTAAATCCTTACACTTTTGATACCAATATGTTTGTCTATTAGTTGCCCCAAGTCATTTACGGCCTACCGGAACAAATTACAATCACCAACTTTATCGACTCCATTTATTCTGAGAACGGAAGAAAGAGCTGCCAGAAGAAAACAGGCAAGGGTCTCGTTTCCTATTCTAGAACTCGTTCTCAAACATATTTTATGACTTTACAGTATGCTCATTTTCCTCGTCCCAACATTTCAGAAACTTGAGGAGAAATTCAATGCTAAGGAGGCACCAAAGGTGCAACTACAAACAAAACTAAGGGTTATACTCTTGATGCCAGCCTTTTTTTCTTTTGTACTCTGTGTTCTAATCTAATACGCCATACTGAAGTTCAACTGTGATTGAAGGGCCTTTTGTATACGCAGGAGAAAGCAGGAAATGAATTTAGAAAATTGCGTCAAAGCTTTTGCTTCAAAGCTCGTCCGCTACCTGATTTTTACAAGGAACGAGAAATACCAAAAAATCAGATGAAAAAGGTTTCTTCTTTTCTCATACATTACCACCTCAAACTTTGGAGATGTCTAGACTCGATGACTTGATTTTACTATTATTATTGCAGAGTTCACTATCCCAGCCAGAGCCAGTGGGAAAAACATATTCAAGCAAGAAGCAAGGCACTGTCTCAATGCCACCTCCTCCTTCCCCTTCAACATTTTTGACTAAGAAGAATGGTACTTCCAAGAATGTATCATCGAAAAAGAAAATTGAAATCCCCGGCAATTTTCTTACATCAAAACAAGAAAGGATCAATCATGAGAACAGATGCCCAAATATTCAGCAATGACGAAAACGTGTACATGTTTTCTTTGTATCTTCCTAGGGAATCCTGCACAGTTATGCGTTGTCGTTCGTGGAGGAGCTCATCACGTTTGGAATCACGTGTAATTCGATAGTTGTAGAGTTCCATTTGGTGTAAGCAAGGATTGTTGCTACATGTTTCTTTGTAAAATCTGTCAAAATGATAATGCCAATGAAATAGTATTTTATTCATTAAGGGTAGTTAGATACACACGATCGAACATGATTAGACACTAAAATAGACAAGATTTTAGTTGAATTTTTCTTCCTCCCTATGTGATCTTGTGTAATCCAACCTACTATACGAGCCATGAGCATTCTGCCATCATTTATCTAAATGTCTAATGGAAGATTGTTTAATTCTTATGATAAAGAGAATCATTTCATTAGAATTGATAAAAACTTCCTATTGACGTGGTGGATATAATTGCAAGTATGATTCTCTAAATGTATGACTATTTCAGATAACAAGATTCTCTTGTCATGTCAGCAGTTGTTGGAAAGTTTTTATCTTGTTCACATCAAACCTGATCATTTCGTACAACCACAAAACTCATCCAAGAAAGTTTATAATATGTTCATTTATTTATTAATTTGCACCACATGAATCAAATTTCTTCCACCAGGCACCGTCATCTTCATCCAACGGTTTGGTGACAAATCCCACTTCACAGAAACTCATTTGATCATCGTTATTATCACATTCACCCATCTTTTCAATTTCTTCAATCACCTCTTCAAAATAACCAGCTTCCGCCCGAATTCTGGTTAAGTGTAATGAACAATCACATTCGTAATATTCTATATCAGAACCATCATCCATACAAGGATAAGTCTTCTCTTCCAATACGTCCCTCGCAAAGCCGGCTTCATCCACGATTCGCCTAGTGATCAATGATGATCTGAGCTTTTGTGCTCCCTTGACCTTGGAAAATGGGTGCGTATGGCAGCCCAAACACCTCGGTCGACTACACTTGTCGGTGAACTTTGGAGTGTTTGTGGGCTTGGAAGGTAACTTGCCGGCGATTGACGGTGAGCCCAGCTTGTTAACGCACCTCAGGTCTGGCCGAGGGTTCAAAGGTGATGGTAGGATTGGGTGGCGTCCCTCTGTCTTCATGTTTGGTTGGGTTCCTGCGAGTTAATTGAAGTGGCTATGGAATGTGTAGGTTTAAATCTCTAGAGAGATTCTTGAAAATTTTGGCAGCACAGTGGTTAATTGATTCATCAATTCATTGAGCGTTGCCAGAACATAAAACAACTAGCTCTATTAGAAAGAAAATATATTTGTTTATTTAAATTTCTTGAAAAGAAAATATATATTTTGCATGTAAAAATCTATATTGATAAACAATTGAAGTGATTATTAATGGCCACAGGGCAGAAGAGGATATTCATCATTTCATTTATTAAAATGGAGTGTCTTTGTATTAATTAAGGTTCCTGTTCTTTGGTTAATTTGCTCTATACAAGCGACGAGGAGTCGTTGAGTTTGGCCTTGAGTTTTTGGAAAACGTGATGTGATGCACCTAGAGAATTCTTCTACTAATGGAATGAAATGAATAAACATCTCTTTTTGTAGCACTTTATCTCCAACGAAGTGAATGTTAATCTCAACGTGCTTTGTTGAGCATGAAACACCGAATATTCTGCTAAAGAAACAGGTCCTTGATTATCACACCACACAATAGAAGGAGGTTAAACAATACCAAGTTCTCAAGTAAGGACTAAAGGTACGTTTTATTGCGAGCATGAAATTTACATGAAAAGAAAATAAATTTTAAACAATTCAAATGTGTTTGATTGATTTAATTTTCAATCTAGAAAATATTATACTTGTCTATTTTTTATTGGTAGGTAGATGAGAGAGGAGTAATAGATGAATGTGAGAGAGAGAGAGAGAGATTTACCTAGAAAATAAAAACCATCTCTTCCTAAAGAAAATATTTTCATTGTGTTCAAGGGCATTATGGCCACGTGATCAAAACTAGGAAAATATTTTCCATAAAAAAATTATTAATCAAACAATATAAAAGTAGGAAATTATGTGGAAAAAACATATTTTTCATAATAAACGAAGTACCGCAGTTGTATAATAAACAACAAATAATAAAGCAGTAAATCAAACACCGGAATGATCGCGGAGAAACTCAACTGGTAAAAACTTCAAACACTTTACCAATCAATCCACTATAAACGAATATAACAACTTACAGTCTACCAGACTAGACGACCGTACTATCTGATCACCCGACTACACTTCTTACAGCTTTCCGTGAATTCGGTGCTCCCCTGCACCAATCATTTGCTGCTGTTGCCAAAGCTATCCGTGTAATTTGCTACCATGCAGCACTCCAAGCTTTATAAATTCGTTTATCTCCCATGGATCACGAAGAACGATCCGTTCTTCACAGACAGAATTCCTGTCAACTTCTTTCGATCTTCAGAACTCTAACCAGATATAGAGGAAGTGGTTTTTGGTATTTGGATTATAGAACTGATGTTTTTCTCTCAGAAGATCTCACACAAGATGAATGTTGAAAGTGATAATGTGAAAGATTCACTCTCTGGACTTTTTCTCTCAATATTCAACCTTGGAAAAACGTGTAAGTGAATTTTGATATATATAGGTAGGTCAAGAAACGAATGAGTTGGGTAAAAAGCCTTGAAATCGCAAAATAAAATTTTCAGGACAACACCGTCTCTCGAATGAGGTTCCAACGACGTTGAGCGACAGTCTATCACCCGAGCGAATGAGGGGCGACGGTCTAGTGACGATGTTTCTGCTTTTGTAGTTCGAGCCAACCCTTGACGACAGTTCAGCGAAAATTCGCGTCGTTTTCTTCCTTATTCCAAACTCGAAACCCTAAATCTACTAACTAACTTTCGAACAAATTGCACATTACTCCTTGAACTATTACATCTTATCAAATTAAGTCATTTTGTCCACAAAATTTGCCAATTACAAAATCAATTAAAACCTAATAGATCGAATGAATACCAATGAATGACCCCATCGAAGAATGAAGACAGGTGTATCTGAATTAATATATTCATTAATTTATTATCATTTTGCACCACATGAATTAACAACTTGATTGCATAATAAAATAAACTGGATTTATGGACAAAGAATATACAATTCATCAGACTTTATCAAATGAATCACATTTCTTCTACCAGGCACCTACTCTCATCTCCATCCAATGGTTCCCACACAAATCCCACTTCACAGAAACTCATTTGATCATCGACCAACTAGATTAAAAATTTATCATGTGAATTGTGGACTTTGTTAAAGAATAAAACATGTAACAAACTTATTGTTTTGTCTTTTTTACCTTCCAAATTTGATTACACTTTGTGGCCAAAATTTATGAGTTTACTTAATTGTCTGCTTATGTTTATGTCTGAATTTTCGGTAAACGAACAGAACAATGTTTGTTCGATTTTGTAATAAGTGATTTTTTTTTTAAAAAAAAAACACGTGGTTTTAAAAAGTAGAGAAGTTATATGTGTCCACGTACAAAATTATTTTGTTAGGAAAATATATTGTTAAAAATGAATTTTATAAAACTTCTTCAAAGTTAGGACTTAATATTATATATGCAACGCTAGAACGAATTTAATTTTCCGAGTCCCATGAAATAAAGAAAATAATTTCTCCGTCTTTCCCATTTTTCCCTTTGGATCACTTTAAGCCCATGTTTGACAACCATAAAAACAAAATTCTTTTTTTCTCACACTTATTTTCAACCACACATTTTCATAATAAAACACTTTGATCAAAAAAATTTCTTACTTTTTAACCATACATTCTCCATAAATTCATTATTCCAAAACTCATTTTCTCAAAAAAAATAAAAATAAAATTATTTTAATGGTTGTCAAACAAGGCTAAGGGAACAAAGATATGTATGAAACCAACGTTGAAGCCCATTTTTTGGTGTGATGAATAAAACTTCATCATATTGCCTCAATGTCCCTCAGTTACTCATCAGATACCTACAGCGAAATTGAAGCAGATTGGGTGAGCCAAATTACGGGGAACAGCTAAGTTCATCTCCTTGTTCTAGCTCATGCTGCATCAGCACAAATTGATCACGGCTCCAAATGAAACTCAGGTTGCAATGGATCAAGTCGACTGGACATATAGGAATACAGCATTACACTCAAATCTTCTAAACATGCACATACTGTAAATACATCATTATGCTTCAGCTTTCATATACAGAGTGGCAATACATGTGTTTTACAGAATAAAGTATAGAGTTGCTATTTCACACAGTCTGTAATGTGCAAGGTTAATTCCAAGAGCCATGTCATTCATCATTATACATAATCTGAATTCAGTTTATCAGAGGGTTAAAGTTGTGGCTCCTTGCTTACCACATTGGGATTGGGAGAAGTAGCCTTCTTCTTGGAAGGATATAGTATGTAAAGCTGGACCATAAAGAGAATGTACGAGGAAGATAGACACCTGAAATATTCATTCCACTTAGACAGTCAAACATTACTCATGTGGATTATTGCGCATTGTTTCCAATAGAAAGGAGAACACAAGGGTTTAAGGGCACGGGGGAAGTCGGCAAAAAATATCTTCGAGTGTAGCTCTACTCACCCAATAATGAACAGAGGGATGGGAGGGGTGGATGCACATGGAATAAATCACACACTGTTATTTTGGCAATTGAGTAAATGATAAGAAAAAACAAATAATACTCAAGCAATAATTAAATGAATACATAAGAAAACATATGGATGAGCAGATTCGCCATGGATAAAATGCCAAAACACACACCCCTTTTGTCTATCGAAATAAGCTAGACATGCTCTATTGTCTTTCTTCATCAATTTGTCGCACCACCGCCGTTGTCATCGAAATGCCCTGCCAACTGCCACCCCAATTTGAAACCATGAACATGCAGTCAAATTAAATCAAATACATCACAAGCTTAGCCAAAAATATCCTTTTAAAAAAGTCATATTACACGGTCCGTGACCTTTTAGTTAAAAAATAACACATTTATGTCATCTTTAATGCACAACAATACAGCGACCAAAACATGTGTTCATAAATAATTTCTTCTGATTTTCATAAAAATTCTTGTTCAAATCTTTAATAGTTGTGGTATCAAATGTTTATAATCCTGCCTAAAAAAAACAAAAGAATCACAAGTAAAAACATCCAAAAATCAAACCTAAAAATTTTAAAAAACCTTTATCTACATATTATTATTTGAGAACGAAAAGCTTCTAAATTAGAAAGTAATATGTTGTGTTGCTTTATGATTAGAACATTTCTGCTGCAATAATTAAAAGTGACACATAAGTTGCGCAGTCACAAAAATCAAAATCCAAAAAGTAACAACCCATCAACTCCCTCACCCACCTATACACATTTTCATTTCCTCTGCAATCTACCATTCTTGAAAATTGGTCTGTGACCAAATTTTACATAAAGTTTGGACTAAATAAATTATAAGAAATAAATCAAAGGAAAAACTAAAAGTTGAACACCAAAAGGGCTTGGTAGATTATTGAGCAACAAAATAAAATAGGGTTTCAAAACGATTTCCTTGTGCTCAAATTAAGGTCAAAAAAGTAACTGACAAAAAAAAAAAAATGGCCGAGGGTTCAAAGGTGATGGTCGGATTGGGTGGCGTCACTCTCTCCTCATGTTTGGTTGGAAAACTGTTGTTCAAATCTTTAATAAATATGTGGTATGAAATGTTTATAATCCTGCCTAAAAAAACAAAAGAATCAAGTAAAAACATACAAAAATAAAACCTAAAAATTTAAAAAAGACCTTTATCTACGTATTATTATTTGAGAACGAAAAGCTTCTAAATTAGAAAGTAACATGTTGTGTCGCTTTATGATTAAAAGTGACGCATAAGTTGTGCAGTCACAAAAATCAAAAACCAAAAAGTCAACAACCCATCAACTCCCTCACCCACCTATACAAATTTTCATTTCCACTGCAACCATTCTAGAAAATTGGTTTGTGACCAAATTTTACATAAAGTTTGGACTTAATAAATTATAAAAAATAAATCAAAGGAAAAACTAAAAGTGGAACACCAAAAGGGCTTGGTAGATTATTGAGAAACAAAATAAAATAGGGTTTCAAAACGATTTCCTCGTGCCTTAGTTTCAAATTAAGGTCGAAAAAGTAATTGAAATAAAAAAACTCTCAATACCAACGTCCAAGATGATGAATTGAAGAACCTCATAAGTACCAATTGAAAATGTGAGGCATGTGTAAGTCACACGAACGTATAAAAAAAGTGTACATTTTCAATTATGCAACACTAACAAAAAAAAATTACCTCATAAAATCAAATCAATATGCATGCAGATCACACAATAAACTTGTGTTCAGCAACAATCTGTGTTCATTCCATTAATATAAAACCAACAGCTTCCTTACAAGCATGAATTTAGTAAACACTCATTTACTATCCAAAGTTCATATAAATCTCCTTTTTCACTTTTTATTTACATTTTGAGTCAAACATTTGATAAAAAGAGTGAACTTGTCGTGGCGTGTTAAATATTTGAGCACAGTTAAAATAAAACTTTGGCTAACTTTTTATTGTGTGTAATTGGCTTACCAACTTATGTTGACATATGATAATTTTTTGTATCTTTTTTTTTTTTTTTTTTCAAATGAGTCTATCCAGGTCGTAGAGAATTTAGCAATTGCATGAAAAAAGTTGATTCCCAACAGTGGCAGACCTAAGATCTAAGCTCAGCCCGGACGGAAGTTGACTAGTCAACGTTGACCAATCAACGTCGACCATCAACGATTGTAAGAGCGAGGTTAAAATCCCTAATTTTCCCAAAATCTAAATTCTCAAAACCTAAAATCCCAAAATCCCCTAATCTCTGTATTTCCCAAAATCCTAAATTCATTTATCCCTAATTTCCTCAAAACCTAAATTCCCAAAATCCCCAAGTTTCAAAATCCCCAATATTCTTAATTCACACAATCCCCAATTTTCAAATTCACAAAATTCAAAATCAGATTAAAATATAGTCTACAGGCAACAAGCTCAATTCACAAATCACAAACACATTCATATTATATAAATATAAACATAATTTACAAAATATAAATAATAAATCAAATAAACTAACTAAATGAACAAAAACAAAACAAAAAGGAAAAAGAAAAGAGAGAGCGAGAACAGCACTTACTGAGTCACTGGATTGGAAGCGAAGTGAAGCTGTTGGCGCCGAACTGGAAGCAAAGGTGCTGGCGAAGCGAAGCTGTTGGCGTCGAACTGGACTAGAAGTCTGGAGCCTGGTCCTGGTCCTGGACTGCCGACTGGCCAAGACAGCGCCGGACGGTTGGAGACTGGAGAGGCATGCGAGGCAGGTCACAGACACGCGAATGGAGGGACTCGCGCAGGTGCAGCCAATCGATTCGCTTCGCTCGCCGATCGTCTTTCCCTCCTCAACTCCTCTACGGTTTCGATTTCAATGAATGGGAATTTGGGGATTTGGATTAAGGTAATGGATTTGGTTTTGTTTGTAGTAATGGGTTGCAAATTGGCTATTGGGCATTATTGTTTTAAAAAAAGGCCCAAGAAATGAAGGTAGAACTTCCAGGCCCAGCAGCTGACTGTCTTCCCCATTTCTTCGCTCCCGGCGGAACTTCTCCATTTCTTCCCTTCCGGCGGAACTTCAAGGTCCCGGCGGACCCAGCTCGGGCGGCCGCCGGGGCTGGCCAGGTGCTGGATCCGCCCCTGATTCCCAAGCATCAATTTGTAATGGACAAAATGAGATGATGATGTTTGATAAATAAAGGATACATGAGAAAGCAAAACCAATCTGACATTATCAATCGTCCAAATAAGATGAGGTCTATTTAATATTCATCACTCTTTTTCTCCATCAAATTCTTTGTTCTTGTCCAACTTCAAATGTATATCCATGGGAGAACATATTCCTAGTGTTCTTGTCCAATTTCAAATGTATATCCATGGGAGAACAAAATCCTAGAAAGATGTTATGACAGGTCATTTTAAGGAATTCTGATAAATAAATAAAAA
>CAIGRB010103208.1:0-10618 GCA_903798255.1 Fraxinus quadrangulata | reverse complement strand
CAAAAATTCACTATTCCAAAATTCATCTCCCCCCCCCAAAAAAAAAAAAAAAAAAAACCCCAATTCCATTTTCATATATTGAGGGTCATTTTCTATTGTAATTGCATCATTGACTTCTTCTAGAATTGGATTCATATCTGTAAAAAGAAAAAAAAAAAAAAAAAAACACAATGGAGGAAGCTAAGCTATGGAGAAGAAACAATAAGATAATACTGGTAAGTAGTAACTATCTAAGGAAAATAACAAATATATAGTTAAAATAACTGATAAGTATATAAATAATGCAATATACATCTACAAGTATTAATGCACTATAAACTAGCAAGAATATTGTACCCTATGTCCATTTTACTTAAGGCTACTGCAACGTTTTCCCTACTCTAGTTTCCCAACGTCAAAGAACAGCTAAACATGCTTCGCCGACATTAGTACGGTTGGAAATATGACATATTTATGTGTAGACAAAAATCTTCCTTCTATCAAAAAGCTTCAATAATAAAACCATGTAAACAATAACAAAATCTCATCAAGATCCTGAGAGCACACATCAAATCTTGATATGAAACAACAAAAACAAAATCAGGCCCTAGAAATAAAAAAATAAAAAAAAAGAAAAACCCAAAATGTCATAAACATTTCAAGAATACACTTCTAATCATGATACGAAACAATAAATCAATACAAATAAAATTATACCCTAGGAACTAAAATAAAGCAAAATCCAATCGCCGGTCTAAACAACGTACATCAAATCAGGTTATAAAAGAACAAAATGAAAGAATTATGGAAGAAACATATATATTAAAGCGAAGAATTTCAATAGAATCGAAAACAAATCCCCGATTTTGAGATGTCCGATCGAATATTGAAATGGAAACAAGAGAATTTTATAGAAAAATCTCGACGGCGTTCGATATGAGGAGAAGCGAGAACTTGGGATATGAGTGGAAGGGGCAAATAAAGAAAGATGTGTGTACCATCATAGATATTTTGTATGGCAATCCATTGGACAATACATCTTTCAGGTTGGGTTGAAAAAGCACCACCAGCCCTATTAGTGACAAAAACAAAACAAAAAATAATGAGAAATGATTTCCAATTGTAAATTGGTATTATTTTTTCTAAAAATTGTAAAATTTATAACCATGTTTGACACACGTTATCTCAAAATTTATTTTTTCAAAACTCATTTTCAATCGCACATTTTTCAATAAAATAATATTTTTTCCTTACTTTTTAACCACATATTTTATATCATATCATTATTTAAAATACATTTTTCCTCAATAATATCCATGAAACACTCCCTAATTTAATATTATTATATTTTAATTAAAAATAAAAACTGTTCGATTTGGAGGATGTTTGGTGATGATTAAAATTAAATTTTTAGTAGATTGTGATAGAAGTTTTTGAAATGTGTGATTGAAAAGATATGAGACTCATGAAAAATGTGTTAATATTGATTGTTTGACTTAGATTAAAATCAGATTTTAATCTGGCCCAAACAAGCCATCGATTTATGCGATTTTTGATAATCGAAACCTAAACCAAACCATTTTGGAACGATTTTGTTCGATTTGAGGGAAAAATCTCAGGTCCACATGAACCCAAACCTATGGTTTCAAACTAATGTGTTCAGTTTGATTTGTGGTTCCGCCGTTCTTTTGTGCAGCCATAGTATGTAGGTAATGAAATGCAGCATGTTAAAGCTCAGTGACTTATGAAACATGAACGTGTTAAAGTTTAATAATCACTGGAAAGTATTTTAAAATTCAGTGAGTAAAATATGATGGAGATCTAAGTTCGGTGACTATTATGTGCAAAATGAATTTTACATGTTTGCACTTGAAGTTTTATTTATAAAGAAGTGTATCTTTCATTTTTCCTAAAACGAGGACATATTTTTCCGACTTTTCCGGTTTATGGCATATGGGGCCCAATTTCCTTTTTTCGTTAAAAACATTGAGAAGTAATTTTCGGGAAAAGGAAATATTTCCTTCTCCTGAACCCCGATTCAAACAGCGACAAACTGAAACTTTCCATAACCAAAGCAACGGATACAAAATTGAAATCTTTCCATAACCAACTCAACGGCTAAAAGATTGAAATCTTTCCATAACCCGTGGGACTCTACCCTCTATATATAATTTCGTTTTCAGATGCAATTTATGATTTTAGTTTCTTCTATTGCTTTTTCCCTTTTCCCCTTTTCCAGTTTTCTCTTTTTCTGTTTCTTTTTTAATTTTTCTTTTTAGCTTTATGTTAGTTTTCTTGTTTGTTTCGTTTATTGTTTTTTGCTTTTCACCTTTTTCCATTCTCAGATGCAATTTATAATTTTAGTTTCTTCTACTTTTTGCTTTCCCCTTTTCCAGTTTTTTCTTTTTAAGTTTCTATTTTAATTTTTTTTTTTTTTGTGCTTATATAATTTCGTTTTCTGATGCAGTTTATGATTTTAGTTTCTTCTACCTTTTGCTTTTCCCTTTTTCCAGTTTTTTCTTTTTTGGTTTTCTGTTAGTTTTCTTGTTTGTTTCCTTTTTTGTTTTTCACCTTTTTACTTTCTCAGATGCAATTTATATTTAGTTTCTTCTACTTTTTTGCTTTTTTCCCCTTTTCCAGTTTTTTCATTTTCATTTTCAGTGTCTATTTTATTTTATTTTAGTTTTCTTGTTTGTTTTGTTTTGTTTTGTTTTGTTTCGATTTTTTTTTTTTTTGCTTATATAATTTCGTTTTCAGATGCAATTTATAATTTTAGTTTTTCTACCTTTGGCCTTCCCCTTTTCCGGTTTTTTCTTTTTGAGTACAGTAGTGAAGCAAATCTCTGTGATCTCTGTTATAAATTCATTGCATTTTTTATTATTTGCAGCCTATATATTCTCAGTTGCGTATAACTCGGCTTGGCTTTCAAACTTGTACTTTCCTCTTTGACCACTCTCTCGCATAAAAAAGAAACATCAATACTGAGCCTTTTTCCTACTGATTTCACACACACACACACAATGTGTTTATATATATTGATGCAGTTAGTGATGAAGAATTTGCTTTCAGAAATGGGAACAATGGAAGATATTGCATTGATTTTGAAAAGGTAGAGGAATGAACAGAGCATGTTTATTGGACTGGTACGATAGGCTCTCCTTTGAGGTGCAATTGAAGCAGGACATACTGCGGTGGGAGTATGTCGGATGAAGTGTTCCGCGGGACAAGTAACGCCGCAGGTGTTGGCAAAGCCAGTGCAACAGCAGCAGCATCGGGGGACTGGTTTCAAATGGTCCTAAAGAACTTGCACCAATCCTTGGAAAAATAGTGCAAAAAATGATGATAGGCGAAATTTTAAGGTGATATGGAAAACATTCAGCAGATCTTTAATGGTTTGAATCTGAAGTGCTGAATAATAAATTTATATCCTCTGTTGCAACTGTACACATCAGTAAATATTGAGAATCTTGAGGATCAAATGGTTGCAAAGGAGACAAGTACCTCGATTCAACTACAACTCTCTTGAACACACTGCAAAAAGTGTGCCCACATGGTATGAATTCTGTACATTTTTCCTTCCCATGCACACGCACACAGTGAATCACCATTCCCACCTTCTACTCTTCCCGTTTCCTCTTTTCTTCACCACGCCCACATAGAAGTATCCCTGTTCAGTTTAGCATAAATTTTTCTGTTAAGCTTTGTGAAATAATCAAATATTGAATATGGTTTCTGCTGATGATTTCCATCTAAAGGTTATGTTTCTGTTGGAAATTTTCATTGTAGCACGTAATATAGTATATTTGAAGTTGTGTTCTAAGTATATATATGAATAGGTGATTCTAATATTATGCATGCATTTGTGTGTTTCTGGTTTAGCAATTTTGGAGAGCTTAAACATATTCTTGCTAGAAATGATGAAGAGATGATTAATCTTGCAGTTTTTATTTTTATTCCATACGTTACTGAGTATATTGTGATAGACTACTTGCATTCGTGAAAATAGAAGATAGAATGTGATGCAGATGCTCTTTGGTGTATGATCACTTGGATCTTTGTTGATGTGAACCCAAAATATTATAGTTTTGGGTGAATAAATTCACCTGAATATGGAAACAATTGAAAATTGATTTTCCTTGATTTTCATCTCCCTCTAGATAAAATCCGAATCCTAAAAAGGCCACAAATATATAAGCATCACATGAGAAAAAAAATTAAATGTATAAATTGAAACTAAGTGATTCAATTTATATTGTGCTTCTCTTGAGGTCTAAATGCAAATTGAGGGTTCTTTGAATTTCCCCTTTTCCAGTTTTTTTCTTTTCCTGTTTCTTTTTTAATTTTTCCTTTTAGCTTTATGTTAGTTTTCTGGTGAGGCTCTACTCTCTATATATATAATTACGTTTTCAGATGCCATTTGTAATTTTAGTTTCTTCTATTGCTTTTTCCCTTTTCTCCTTTTCCAGTTTTTTCTTTTTTGTTTCTGTTAGTTTTCTTGTTTGTTTTTCACCTTTTCCCATTCTCAGATGCAATTTATAATTTTAGTTTCTTCTACTTTTTGCTTTTCCCTTTTCCAGTTTTTTCTTTTTAAGTTCCTATTTTAATTTTTTTTTGGTTTTCTGTTAGTTTTCTTGTTTGTTTGCATTTTTTTTTTTGTGCTTATATAATTTCATTTTCAGATGCAGTTTATGATTTTAGTTTCTTCTACCTTTTGCTTTTCCCTTTCCAATTTTTTCTTTTTCAGTTTCTATTTTAATTTTAATTTTTTGTTTTCTGTTAGTTTTCTTGTTGTAACCTTTTTCCTCTCTCAGATGCAATTTATAATTTAGTTTCTTCTACTTTTTGATTTTCCCCTTTTCCAGTTTTTTCTTTTTCAGTTTCTTTTTTTTTTTTTTTTTTAGTTTTCTTGTTTGTTTGTTTGTTTATTATAATTTTTTTATTTGCATATAATTTCGTTTGCAGATGCAATTTATAATTTTAGTTTCTTCTACCTTTTGCCTTTCCCCTATTCCAGTTTTTTCTTTTTCAGTTTCTATTGTTAATTTTTCTTTTTTGTTTTGTGTTATTTTTCTTGTTAGCTTTTTGTTTTTCATCTTTTTCCTTTTCCAGTTTTTGAATTTACAATTGGTCTTCCTATTTTGTTAGTTTTCACCGTTGATTTCCATCTAAAGGTTATATGTTAAATATTTTCACTGCAGCACGTAATTTAGTATGTTATCTGAAGTTGGTTTCTAAGGAAAAATATATATTTGAGTAGGTGATTCTAACATTATGCATGCATTTCTTTGCTTCAGGTTTAATTAATTTGGAATTCTTTTTAGTCAATGATTATGCATGCATTTCTTTGCAGGTAATTCTTTGATACAAACTTGGATTTCTGTTGATGTGAACCCAAATTAATATTCTAGTTTTGGGTGAATAATTTCACCTGTCTTGTATTTCAGAGAGAAATATGGAAACAATCCAAGATTTTCATCTCCCACTAGATATAAAATCGAATCTAAAAAAAAGATTGGAGATGTTTAAGCATTGATATAAGAAAAAGAAATAAATGTATAATTTGAATCTATTAGTTTGTTTGTATCTCAATTTATCGTGTTTCTCATGAGATCTAAATGCAAATTAATCCCAATCTTCCCCTTTAACTTCTTGTTATGATGATTTTGTTTAGTTTCTTACGTTTCCCTTTCTTTTGGCATAAGAGATTCAGGCCTACATCTGAAATGCTTATAACTCTCTGATACTGAAATTGTTAGTTTGTTTGTATCTCAATTTATCGTGTTTCTTTTGGCATATGAGATTCAGGCCTCTCTGGTTACTTATTTAAAGAAGTGTGAGTTGCAAATAAGATTTGGTTCCCTTGTACCTCCTCCTGTATATAATGAACCTAATGCTCAACATCAAGATCCCTTGTTTGAGCCCCATTTGTATGTGAAAATGAATTTTGTAATAGTAATTTTTTTTTTGAGAATGTGTGGTTAAAAAGTAAGGAAAAGCTTAGGATTTACGTGCAAATTATTTTATTGATAAAATGCGTGGTTGAAAATGAGTATGGAACTCTTTGGAATAATTAAATCTTGTGACCATAGGGAACAAGTATTTGTGGACGGTTCTTGATACAGGAAGCACATCCAAGTTGGAACCAAGAAGGTCATTATTACTCTGCTCCTAAAAAAATTGTAGACATTCCAACCCCCTGTAGTTGGAGTAAACGAACAAGACTGCTTTCACGAGGTTAGTATGTGCATAGATGTAATAATTTGGCCTTCTGAATAATTTCAGCCATGCTTCTTGCACCACCAACTGTTGGCTTCATTTGGCTTCCTTCCCTTCCTTCAAATTCTTGAAGAACAGGATCTCCTAAAATTTCCAAAACACATCAATCGATAAAGGTGACAACTACACCACTAGGGCCCATTCCCAAGAAATTGCTTCTCTCTGTAATCTCTGTTATAAATTCAATTTCATTTTGATTATTTGCAGCCTTTATATATTCTCAGTTGCGTATAACCCGGCTTGGCTTTCAAACTTGTACTTTCTCTTGGACCACTCCCTCGCAAAAAAATGAAACCTCAATATCGAGCCTTTTTCCTACTGATTTCACACACACACACATTTTTATGACATTTTTATGTGTGTGTATATATATATATATACTGATGCAGTTAGTGATGAAGAATTTGCTTGCAGAAATGGGAACAACGGAAGATATGGCAGTGATTTTGAAAGGGTAGAGGAATGAACAGAGCATGTTGTTGGACCGGTACAAGAGGCTCGATTCAACTGTTCACATCAGTAAATATCGGTTTCAAAGGAGACTGTACCTCGATTCAACTACAACTCTCTTGAACGCACTGCAAAAAATGTGCCCACATGGTATGAATTCTGCACATTTTTCCTTCCCTTGCACACAGCACAGTGAATCAGCATTACTGTTTCCTCTTTCTTCACCACCCACATAGAAGTATCACTGTTCAATTTAGCCTAAATTGTTCTGTTAAGCTTCGTGAAATTGTTAAATATTGAATGATAAGTAAATTAATAAATCAGTAAAATAGTGTATGATTCACTAGCAGAAACATAATTAATTGCATCATTATGTTTAAATAAAAACTCAATTTTGATCATCTATTTGTCTTTATCTTGTAGGAATTAATCTGAATAGTTTGAATCTGTCCTTCACTGTTGTCAATGATGGTGGTTCAAGAATTGTCTGGTTTATCACATCTCAAATCCCTCAATTTAGATTAGTTAAGTGCACTAACCATGTCATAAGATATATATATTCAGTCTCAACTTCTTTGAAAGTAGGAGAGAACGAAAAATGACAATTCATTCGTGGAGTTGAAAATAACTGAGAATCGATTGATTCTCAGTGCTTACACTTTTTTGTTTTTACCTTTTTCGGTGATGCCTTTCCGCTTATACGAGTAGGTGATTCTAACATTATGCATGCATTTGTGTGCGTCTTGTTTAGCAAATTTGGAGAGCACGTAGATTCTTGCTAGAAAAGATGAAGGGGCGATTAATCTTGCAGTTTCTTATTCGTGAAAATAGAAGATAGAATGTGATGCAGATGCTCTTTGGTACATGATCACTTGGAACTTTTGTTGATGTGAACCCAAATTGAGGGTTCTCTGAATTCCAATGGACTACTTTTACCTTTTAACTTGTTATGATATTGAATATTAGAAGTTGGGGTTGAACAAGTTAATTACATCTTTCATTGATGGCAGTTTAATCATCAGCAAGTTCATTTTTTTGTTCTTCTTGGTCTTAATTTTAATTATTAGGTTTTTTCTTTTAAATAAAATTTTTATTTTGTTCTTTTTATCTTTAAATTATTATGGTTTTGCTTTTTAAGTACAATTTTTTTGTGCATTTTCACTGTGTGAATCATTTATTGACTTATCTTTTCCATTTTTCTTTGATTGAGCATGATGATACGAGAATTCAAATTCTGTAACTTTCTAAGTTTTTTTCCAAGGTAACTTATGAGTTGTGGTTGAACAAATTAATTGAATTTTTCAGCGACGACATGAGGCAAAATCATTAGCAAGTTTTTTATTGATCAACCTTAATAATGTTTTAGCTTTTGACCAGGTTTGATTATATGAGGTCTTAAATTCATTTTTCTCCAAATTACTTAAAAATATTTGGAAGTTTGGTTAAATAATTTAATTGCATCCTTAATGATTATTGTTTTACTTTTATACAATATAATTTCTATTTTCACAATAAGGACTATTTGCTGACTTGTTTTTTACATTTAAATACTTCATTGGATATTTAGAAGTCATTGTTGAATTGCATTCTTGAGTAATTCTAAGTTAGGTTGAACAAGTTAATTGACTTTCTAGCGATGACACGACAATAAAAAACTAGCATGTTTTTTTTTTCTTTCTTCCTATTTTTAATGATTATTATTATTATTTTAATACTATATGTTTCCTCTCCTTTTTTACGACGAAGATCATTTATTAACTTGTCTTTTCCATTTTCCTTTGGTCCATTGTGATGATATGAGGACTCAAATTCAGTATTTCTTCAAATTATTTAGTTGGGTACTTAGATGATGAGGTTGAACAAGTATGCATGTAAATTTGTCCTTCTTCGTAACTATTTTAATTATAATTTTTTTTTTTGTTTTCTGTTAGTTTTCTTGTTGTAACCTTTTTCCTCTCTCAGATGCAATTTATAATTTAGTTTCTTCTACTTTTTGANTTTTTTTTTTTTTTTGGTTTCCTTTTTCCTTTTTCAGTTTTTGAATTTACAAATCTTCATTTTTTTGTTAAACCTAGATAATCAGTATGCTATCTGAAGTTGAGTTCTAAGGAAATAATCAGTATGCTATCTGAAGTTGAGTTCTAAGGAAACATATATATATAGTAAGCACTTTGAAAATAGAAGATAAAGAGTATGCTATCTGAAGTTGTGTTCTTTTTGGCAATTCTTGCAGGTTATTGTTATTCCATATGTTACTGAGTGTATTGTGATAGACTATCTGGATTCATGAAAATAGAAGATAAAAAGTGATCCAGATAAAAAGTAAATTATTAGTTTTGGGTGAATAAAGTAACTGTACTCAAGGCCCAGTGTAGTCTTGTATTTCAGAGAGAGGCATATGGAAACAATCAAATATTTTCATCCCCCACTTCTCCTGAATACACGACAATTTATTCTTTTTACAGGATATTTTTTTGTGGGAGGAAATCTAATAGAAACCAATTTATTCTTCTTAATTGCTATCCTCTGCATCTGTGGTATGTGATCAACAATCTCAGTTTGTGGCAAGAGATCCTGGTGATTTTTGAGCCTAAACTCTCACTACAATGGAGCATGTTTGGCTAAGCTTAGAAAAAGTAAAAGTTACTCTTTACTTATTTTTAATTAAACTATTACCTTACCCTCAAAATAAGTAATTTATTTCCTTAGGCCCCACTTGCTTGTCCTCTGAAGGAGCATTTGCTGATGCTCATTTGGCTCGTTTTATTTTGACTTATATCCTGACAGATATAACATTCTGGCTGCAATTTTCTTATTTTTCAGATTGTTTAAGGTGTACGATATTTGGCCATTGAACCATCTTCAATCTTTGACAAGACCCTCAATCGTGTTTTTGGGAAGCATATTGTCAGTCAAACGTGTTTTTTCCTGTGCTATATAGTAAGCACTTTGAAAATAGAAGATAAAGAGTATGCCTTGAATTTGCCTTTTATGCATAGGGATAACAAATACATTTCTCTTCAATTTGTTTCGACCGTCATTGATTGATCGTATTTTTCTTCTGGAAAATCTAATTGAAATATTTCAAAAAATTCCAAAAACAAATATTTCACGATCCCATACCCAAAAAAATTAAGTATCTGATCCATAATTTTTTATGTTTTCCCAACATCCTTTTGATTTGATTCGTCTTCTTGTATGGGTTTGGGGATTTGATTGAATATATTTTCAAATTGTTTCCTTTGATTTTTCAGGTCTCGAGAAGAAATAACAATGGAAGCTCTAAAAGCACTTAGAAATGGTCATTTACTCTAAGAGGGCGCGCTCATGCCCAGGCTATAATCGCCCTCTCGTATCCCCTGGCTTCTCTCATATATGTGGTTTCTTTTTGTTATATTTTCCAAGTTCGTTCTTAAATAAGTAGTAAATAAATCTGAAAAATGGGTAATGGGAAAGATGATCGATTTTTATGATAAATCTTTAAATTTATACATGGGTATTCAACTGTATATAAATCTTTAGTTATAAAAACCAACTATTAATTACTTACCAATTATCATTGTTATCAGTCAGGATACATTCATAAATTGGCACTGACATACACAAGAAACATGCATAGTCCATAGCTTAAGATTTAATCGACAAGGATATAAAATAATGATGATCATGATGTAAGGTTGAAAAGTAAGGAAAAAAATTGGCTCTATGCGTGTAATTTTTTTATTTGAAGAATTTGGTTGAAAATGAGTTTGAAGAAAAATAAGGCCCTGTTCTCTTTGTCGTTTTCAAGTCGTTTTCTGTTTTTAATTTTTCAAAACAGCGAAAATGCGTTCTCTATCTTATTTTTAAAAACTCGTTTTTGAAAATGGAATAAAATTTTGTTCAGAAAACAAAAAACGTCTTAAACATCGTT
>CAIGRB010103193.1:0-10046 GCA_903798255.1 Fraxinus quadrangulata | reverse complement strand
ATTCTTGTTCTCTGTGTGGATCACCATTGGAGGCTGGACAATTGGACAGCTTGGATTGAAGATCGTAATCGTTGGAAATCAAGAAAAAATAAAGGAGTTTACAGAATTCATCAAAGGTATAATTTCTATCACAGTTTCTATCTAAACACAATGTAGATCCTTGTATGGGAATTGAAATTGCTTATTTTTCGCTGCACATGATTAAGTAAATTCCCAACAACATCTGCCCCTTCTCATTCAAAATTTCCATCTTGCCACCATCATTTGCATTTTCTTCTTTTGATAGACCTCTCAACCTAAGAGCAACAACATAAAACGCATGCCCTGCATGCTCAAGATTGGAAGCCTTAACTGGAACACCATTAGAGAAAACATGGATTGGTTCTCCACTTATAATTTCTGGAGAGTACGTAATAAGCCGAATGCCTTTTTGAGTAGTCATAATACTATTATCCATGTCCAGAGATACCAAAAAATAAGAGTAAGCCACTGAATTTCTGGCACCTAGAAATTTTAAACAAACAAGAATCAAACACCACATATTAACAAGCTCGAGCAACAAACAATATCCGTAATATTCATTAAAATGTCAATTTGTGGAATTTCATATTAACAAATAATCAAAGAAAGTCAGTTGAATGATGTCATTTTCCTAAAAAAAAATACGTATAAGAAACAAAACCTTATCTAAAGAACAAAATCGATAAGGAAAACATCGACATTGTTACAGCACTTATGCAGAAAAAGAAAATCAGAAATAAATAATACTAGCCGCAACTCTGAGTGTGGATGAAAATGGCAGTCGAATGCTAAGGTTGTGGCAGAAGACTTTTGGAGGGTTCAAATTGATGAAGCTATTTGTTCTTGTGCAGAGGCACAGGGAAGAAGATGAGAGATACATGAAGAAAGAAATGGCAAGTGTGTTATTATGTGCTGATCACTTGTTAAAGGCCGCGTTGTTGAAATGACAACGTCAAACACCCTATTCAACACATGGGGTATAATTTACTCATTATTTACCACAATGACCTTTTTAACATTAAAAGACAAATATATCCTTCATTTCAAAATTAAAAGGCAGGATTTCTCTCCCTGATCCCCTGACCCGGACTCTCCGGGCCAGCCTCACTCGAACCCCAAATCTTCGAACTTCGGACCTCTCGGACAATGGACCACCCGGATCCCAGACCATCTAGACCCCCCCAGACCTCATTCACAAATATTAGACCTGATGTGATTTCTTCACAAATTTGGATTTTTTTCAACATAATAAAAGAATTTTTTGTTTAAATCTTTGAATATTAAAGCTAAAAATACATTATCCATCAATATTATAAGCAAAAAAAATCGAATTTAACTAAAAAATATGAAAAAACCTTGAATATGGAGATGTAAATGGAGATGGATGAAAAAACCTTAAAGAACGGCGACGGAGATAGAGAAGATGAATAAACATTGAAGAACAAGAAATGGTAAGATTTTCTAATTCTCAACGTTCAAAACGGAGGTAAAATGGGTATCATCATTTCTTTAATTTTTTTGCTTAAATTTGATCAAAGGCTATTGTAGAAAAGTGGCTGGGTCAACTAGCCATCTACCACTATTTCCTCCTCCTTAAATCGTAGTCCTACTACTGGGCGCAAAATGTGCAATGAGGCCAGTAAATTTGGGCCAGGCTGATAACTAGGCACGTAAATTTAGGACCGTTTATGGATAATTGATCCAACGGTAAATATGACTCAAAATTTTAGCTATAAATTAGAAATTGGAATTTGGCGGTATTTCAAATATAAAATTTGTAGTTTGATTTCACTATGAGATTAATGAAGTCGTCGTGAGAACATGATTGGCAAATTGACAAAAGAAGCGCTATATAAGATTGTATTTTGTAAATACCCACTTTTAATCGAAAAGATTGATGTAGATAAGGTGATATTCTCTCACCTTGTCATGATGCCTATGACTAATAGCTTCGTTGCATAATTGCAATTTTGCTTCGAAACTCTCATTCTTCTTTTGAATAATATCTTTTTGCAGTTTTCCATTTTTCATTTTCTCAACTGATTCCAACTTTGTATGGTTACAATCACGTGGCTAAGTTTGGAATCTAACTCTGATATCATTTGTAGGGAATTAGAGTTTCATCTAAAAAATCAACTCAATAGATGGAGACATGGAGTTGCTTGATCTTTTATACATGATTGAGCCTCCTTGTACAATGGCATGATAGTTTCTTTAAGAAATTCACTTCGTTGACATAAAAACTCTTCACGATTACCGTGAAAATCAAATATGATTCTTAAAAATGCATATGAGAAAAGACTCTCTTTAGTTGTCAAGAGCTCGCTCTTTCAATTAACTTTTGTTGTCCCAACATAAGAAAATATTCCATCTTTATAGAATTTAATATCGTAATATTTGTTAAGAATCGAGTGGATTGAACATATATTGTCATCATTTGTTGAAATCAAAATATGTACAAAATTGAGGTCACAATTTGTATCAATTAAAAAAATTATTGGAATTCTCAAAGTTATACACTTTCACAAAATCATATATTTTTCCAACGCTCAGGACACATTTGGCATGACTTTTGAGAAATGAAAAGAAATTTTTTAGCAATCCCTTTGGTTAATTTTATAGAACTGCTTCTCCAATTAGAAAAGTTTTTACAAGAAGATGATTTAATGTGACTTTTTCTTAAAACTCTTTAGGAAGAAAAAGCTATTTCAAAAATTAATATGTCAAGCACCGATTAAGGTAACTTTTTTAAGAATCCCTTATACAAGAAGTAAAAGCAAAAGTAAAAGTTTTGCCAAATGGGCCCATAATACTATATCACGAAGAATGTTGTGGCTATATTTCCTTCGGCTGACTACGGCATCGTCTCGTTGACTAAAAATCAATGCATGTGTGATTTTTATACTTAAGAATCTCTAACTTGTCTCTAGTTCCTTAACTAAAACTAGTTTTAGGCATGTAAGAGCTTATGTAAATAATGATGAACATATTATTTAATTACATATTGTTAGATCACAGCATAATACTTGTTTAAATCGCATGGTAATCTTATGACAGTAAAGATGATTCATCTTCTTATATATTATACTTGAAAAAACTTCATCAAAAAAATTTATTTACTAATAAAAATTCATCAAATCATGCTCGGGTGCTCAAATTTCTCTAAAAGTTCTATTTCCTTAGCATGCCAATGCTCATTTAGAAGGGACCAAAAAAGTGTGCAATTTGCTCATCTTTCAAGGTGGAGCATTATTGATGTTGACCCTTGAAAATGAGCCAACAGATGTTGAGCCGACTCATATCAATTCAAGTACGATTTCGGCGCGTTTCTATCGGAAGGATGGTGGTAGCAAGTAGGAAATGGATGAGGGAGATACTCTGCTGCGTGAGACAAAAATGTTCAAGGTCTGGCGGGGTGGAATAAAAGTAACTGTTCTAACAACGATCGCTGGATTTAAACTAAACAACGTAATAACAAACGAGAATATGTGAAATTATAGATATAATATATATAGAAATTGCTACGTTGTATATTAAAATTTACAACTCCTAAGACATACTCAGAAGATAAAAAACAACCCTAAGTGCCCATATATTTTTTTCTCAAAGTTCAGATGTATGTTTTGAATATTGGTTATTGTTCATCTTTTCATCAATAATCCAACCCCTTTTTTATTATGAGAACCTATTTGTACTACCTTGACCGACATGGTGATCGTTGAATCAGAATCACGTGACATCATCTCTCTAATTGAGACGTCACATCACTGTCTATTCATATAATTAATACATTGAAAAGAGGTCGTCGCTCTATACAATAGGCTGACATACTGACAAACTTTATTACAAGTGTTACAACAATCACTTCAGAGAGATCTTCGAATGTTTTACAAGGAACATCGTCGGTCTTGTAAGCTTCAGATGGGTTGAGAGCTTCGAAGGAATCTTTGGCCTCCAAGTGGAGAGCTTCGGCTTAGGTTGTAGTTCTTTGTCCTTGAGGTAGTAGCTCCATATGGACTTCGGACTTGCAATATAATTTCTTCACACTTTGACATCATGGGTCTTTATTTAACTTTCTTGTTGACCTTCTGCCTACGTAGCACTTGTACTTTAAATCTCGAATGTGAGGTATAATAATAGTTTCCCAAGTCTAGGCATAATTATTTACGTAATGCAAGTCCCCCAAGTTTAAGTTTAATCATTCATGTTATGGTTAGAATTTAAAATATATTTGGCTTATGCAGACCCTTTACAAGTGTTTTTCGAAGTAGTTTACTTGGTAACATTTCATCTTTTGGATTAATCATGGGTCGGGTTACTGAAGCAGAGGAATTCCGAAGTTGTACTTTTCAAAGTCCATTTACATATCTGAGGCACTAGTTGAACTGGTTGAAGTGAAGAGGGTCAGTAACTAGTGTTTCCCCTTCCTTTGGGGAGAGGCGCTATGAGATCAATTCACCATTTTGCTAAAAAGGCTAAGGGTTAGATACAACATTCAGTTCTTGGGAAGGCTGTCTTTCGATAGTAGCAAAGCGTTGACACTTGTCGTATTTTCTAACAAATTGTTGCGCATCCTTTTTCATGATAGGCTAGTAGTATCTCTGTCTTAGTACTTTCTGTGCTAAGGACCAGCATCCAGTGTAGTTTCTACATATTCCTTCATGGATCTCCTAGAGTATGTAATTTACTTGTTCTCCTCCAATGCATCTTAGCAAAGGCAGTGAGCAGCCACGCTTGTATAGTACACCATTTTGCAGGACGAAGTGGGTAGCTCTTTTCTCGAGCTTCTGAGCCTCTAAGCTTTCTCCTTTTCAGGGGGTAGGGTTTGCTCTTTGAGAAAAGATATTATTGGTTTCATCCAAGATGGAGTATCCTCAATCCATATAATAAACTAGCCAGTAACAAGAAAAGGTCCAAAAAGATATTCTGAATCTTTACTGCTTGCTAATTTTGATAGTGCGTCGGTATGGACGTTCTCAGCATGTGGGATTTGCACCAGTTCGAAACTCTCGAAGAAAGGGATAAAATCCATGACCAATTTCAGGTATGCTGGCATAGATTTATCCCTAGCTGAAAAATGACCATGAACCTGACTTATCACTTGCTGGGAGTTACTATTGATGACGAGCCTCTTTACTTTCATTTCTTTGGCCAATCTTAGGCCAGCGATGAGGACCTCGTATTCTACTGCGTTGTTAGTGGCTTTGAAACCAAATCTCACAGCATAAGTAAGCGCATGTCCCTCTGGACTAACTGGAACAACCCTGGCTCCTGACCTTGTCTCCCCTGATGATCCGTCAACTGATAGGTTCCAAATTGGAGGTTCAATAGGCTCCATCACTTTTTCCGTTTCTGGGATGGGAGTGAATTCTGCCACAAAGTCTGCAAGGGGTTGGCCCTTGATGGCAACCCTTGGTTTCAAAACAAGGTCGAAATCGCTAAGTTCCACAGCCCACTTCAGCAATCTTCCTGAAGCATGAGGCTTCTACAGTACTTGTTTGAGAGAGAAGTTTGTCAACACATATATACTATGTGCTTGAAAATATGGCCTCAATTTCCTTGAGACCGTTACCAGAGAAAGGACTAGTTTCTTCATGTCTGGATAGCGAGTCTCTGCTACCGAAAATACTATGTATCTGGTGACTATCCTCTTCTCTTATTAAGACTGAGCTGATGGCTTCGGTCGTTACTGCTAAGTATAATTGTAGTGGTTCGTGATCCCTAGGTTTGGAGAGGATGGGAGCCTGTCCCAAGTGCTTTTTCAGCTTTTGTAAGGCTGCCTCACAATCCTCTGTCCATCGAAATTTGTTTCCTCCTTTTAGGATTTTAAAGAAAGGTAGGCACTTGTCCGTTGCCTTAGAGACGAAGCGGTTTAAGGCTGCTACTCGTCCAATGAGACTCTATACCTCTTTTAGTTTTTAAGATGACCTCATATCAATCAAAACTTTGACCTTTTCAGGGTTTGCTTTAATGTCTCTTTGGTTGACGATGTAGCCCAAGAACTTTCCAGAAGAAACTTCAAAGGTAAACTTTAAAGGATTGAGCTTTATCCGATATCTTCTTAGGATTTGGAAGGTCTCATTGAGATTCTTAACATGATCCCTTGCTTTTAAGCTCTTTACCAGGATGTCGTCCACATAGACCTCTATGATTTTTTCTATAAGGTCGATGAACATTTTATTGACAAGTCTCTGGTAGGTAGTTCCAGTGTTTTTCAGTCCGAAATGCATGACTTTGTAATAATAAAGACATTTGTCTATGATGAAGGATGTATGTTCTTCATCTGTTGGAAACATAGGGATCTGATTGTATCCAGAATATGTATCCATGAAGCTAAGAAGTTCATGCCCAGTAGTCGAATTCACAAGTTGGTCTATTCTGGGAAGTGGGAAGCTGTCCTTAGGACAGTCTTGATTTAAATTTGAAAAGTCTACGCAAACCTTCCACTTTTCATTGTATTTTTTTAACCAATGATGGGTTTGAGATCCACTTAGGGTATATCGATTCTCGGATGAATTCATTATCAATTAGCTTCTTAACTTCATCCTTAAGAGCCTCGTATCTTTCAAGGTTGAGAGTTCTTCTCTTTTGCCTATGTACTCTAATCTTTGGGTCGATGTTTAAATGGTGGCAACTGATCTTAGGATTAATTCCTATCATGTCGCTATGTTTTTAGGCAAATACATCAAAATTTTTTAGTAAGAAACTTTTCAGCACCTTCTTTGCTTTTATTGGCAGATTTCTTCCAACATGCAAGTGCTTGAAGGATCCTATGGGTCTATCGAGAAGCTCTCCAGCTCTTCCATGAGTGTTGGTTCGCAATCAATGATGCAAGGGTCCAACTCCTCCAAATTAACTACTTCTTCAATACCCATCCATTTTTTAGGGACGGTATGTCTTTCACAGATAGCCTCTCATTCGGAGGTTTGTATGACTCTAAGAGTGTCCCCTTCTTCAAAGACATCAGTCATCTCGACGTCTTCCTCTTGTTCAGGGATACTCCCTTGTTCAGAGGCATCGTGCATATCTAGGTCGGTGGTAATGACGTTTTCTGTCCGTGGCTCAGCTTTTCTTAGGGAGTTTGAGTAACATTCCCTAACACTTCGTTGATCACCTCGGATAGTGGCTATGCCATTTTCAGTTGAGAATTTCATGCATAGGTGATGTATGGAAGTGACAGCCCATAGTTTCTTCAAGGCTGGTCTCCCAAGTACTCCATGATAAGCAGATCTATTATCAACCACTAGGAATTCTATGAAATGGTGAGCAATCAAGGGTATAGTCCCCATCTCTATTACTAGAGTGATTTTACCTCTTGAGATAATGTTGTCCCTTGTGAAGCCGTACAAAGGAGAATTCATTGTGGTTAGCTCGTTGTCAACTTTCATTTTGTCAAATGTAATCCTAAAGATGATGTTGACTGAACTTTCATTATCCACTAACATTCTTTTCAGGCAGTTACGGGCCATGACAGCCCTTACTACTAGGGCATCACAGTGTGGATAATGCATACCTGTTGCATTTTCTTGAGTGAAAGTGATTGGTAGGATGCTTTTTCGGTAGCGGGTCGGTTAACTATGAAAGTTGTCATAGGAGGATCCGCAACTTCTCTAGCATAATTCCTTTTTGCGTTTCTGGATTCTTCTCCCCACATGTGGACCTCTAATGATTGTATCAATTTTCCTAATGGGCTCCTGGCCATCATTTGCTGAGGGACTTCATCTTTGTCTTTGACTTGCTCTGGGTTTTTCCGTGTCGTTATCCCTTTTCCTTGGGGGATCATTTATGTTGGGGCACCTCGGCTCAACGTTCCCAGACTGTTGGGTCTGTCTGGGAGGAGCATCTCTTCGGAAGTGCCTTCCTCTTCCTTGATTAGTGTTTTGGGAATGTCTCGCGACATCCCAACGTTTTTCATGCAGTGGCCATGGGATTGATGGTATGCACAATAACCAGGTGCCTCATCCCTATATCTAGGTTCGGCGCCTCTTCCCTTATGCGGGTGTCTTCGGTAAGGTTGACGCTGATGCATTTCAACATCAGGATTTACTTCTTCATTGGCCAAAATAGGTACCGCATTGAGTGTTGCTGCAGCTAGTACCTGCCCATGATTCAAGGGTACCTGAGGGTCCATCAAATGGGAAGTAGGGCCTCTCCCCTTTGCATTTGAGGATGGGAAAGTCCCTGGCTCGCCCTGTTCCTATGGTCTCTCAATTCTTCATTGAGGATTTCTCGCCTAATCATTTTTAGTAGGGCAAGATCCTTGTTTTGCACATCTCTCCTAAAGAGAGAGTTCATGTCCAAACCTCATCTTAAGGCAGTTAACGCTTTCCCGTTCGTGACTTGAACACAATAGGTCATTTCATCAGTAAAGCGGGATAAGAAACTTTTTATCCCTATTGTTGTTGCATGTCTTGTAACCGTTGAATGGGCCTTTCGCCTTCTTTGCTAGTAGAAAAACTCTTTAAAAACATCCTCTTAAGGTCGGCCAACTTTGGATGCTACCTTTTGGCAATCTTATATACCAGATTTCAGTCCCTCCACTTAGAGTTAAATGAAAGGCTCTGCACTTCATGGCTGGGATGGCCCATTTCAAGTTCATATGAGTTTTGAAACTGTTAATGTGCTTCTCGGGGTCACATCTACCATTATACTTGGGAATTTTATAGAGTGTGAAGTGGTTCAGCATTGGGGGCATTTCTAATAGCTTGTAAAAATGGCGAATGATCATCGTCGTCATCTAGGTCACAAGACCTCTGTGGTTCATCGAAATTCTCATGGTAAATCGGCTCTTGTCTTTCGTTTCGAGGAAGCTCCTGTTGCCTACTCCTAGGCACATGAGGAGAAGGATGAGTCTGCCCATTCCTAGGCATTGATAACCTAGGCATTGATAACGAATGAACCTGCCTATTCCTAGGCAAGCCTGAGCTTATCGTATCAAAAACACTTATTGATCTCTGAGGTTGATCCTCTGGCTCATAATTTGGAGGAAAGTTGTATGGAGCCTCATGAGGTCGTTCTGAGGCGTAATTGGTTGATGTATCAACCTTAACTTCCCTTTCTTGGGGTATTTCCATCCTAGTATGATGGTGCCCCGCCATTTGACTTTGGACTTTCTCTTCTTCGTCATAGTATTCCTGAGGGTTATCAAATGCATTTTCAGGGGCTGTATAAGGAGGAACTGGGTACCCTTCTCGGCACTACATGCTCATCAACATTTCATGCATGACTATGTTTTGCTTGGTTATACTTCTCATGTTGGTAGCCATTATAGCCATTTCTCTGGTAAGCCTAGCCGCAACTCTGGGCCTGCCTCTGGACCCACCTCGCCTATGTTGTGGGGGTCATTGGCAAGCAGCTAGGGCAGCTTACGAGGGTTTCCCTTCTTCAGGGTGTTCCCTCGTCTTTCGGGGTACACTTTCGTCACCGCTTGAACTCATTTTTCACAAACACTTTCCTCAACGAGTTTTCCTTTCTTCAAGGATTCAATAAGTATCAGATTTTTGGGTTCTTTCTTCAAGAACTCTTCTCTTTCAAGGGTATGAACCTATTTTGCCAAAATACTTTCAATAGGCTTTCTCCCAGATGTATTTTCGTGGTTAAATATAGGATTTTCCCACAAACGGCGCCAATCTGTTGACCCCTGAAAATGAGCCAACAGATGATGGGCCCACTCATGCCAAGTCAAGTACGATTCCGACTCGTTTCTACTTGAAGGATGTCGGTAGCAAGTAGGAAATGGAAACGGGAGATAGACCCCTAAAAATGAGCCAACAAATGATGGGCCCACTCATGCCAAGTCAAGTACGATTCCGACTCATTTCTACTGGAAGGACGGTGGTAGCGAGTAGGAAATGGAAACAGGAGATACTCTACAGCGTGAGACAAAAATGTTCAAGTTTCGGCGGGTGGAACAAAAGCAACTGCTCTAACAACGATCGCCGAATTGAAACTAAACAACGTAATAACAAACGAGAATATGTGAAATTATAGATATAATATATATAGAAATTGCTACGTTGTATATT
>CAIGRB010103176.1:0-15499 GCA_903798255.1 Fraxinus quadrangulata | reverse complement strand
AACATTTTTATCTCGACAAAATTTCGTAATCCAACTCTCTGATCCTGATCTGAGGGTCTTAGAAATCCAGGTGACTGGGAACAATGAGATAATTGTTAATAGGTGATAAGTGCGTTTTCCACACTTATTTTGTGTCACAAACATGGATAATTTTTTATAAATATGTGGAATATAGCTTAATGTAATTTGTGTTTTGCAAGATAATAGTGATTAATATGGCATAAATTACGAGAAAAATGAAAAAGGACTAAAACGAAAGAAAATCAAAGATCAGGACCAAGTTGCAAATAATCGAAAGATGACTCTAAAGAGGAATTGAAAATGTGAAGATGAAGAGATCAAATTGATCAAATGAATGAAACATTGGAAGAAGAGGAAGAAGAAGTGGAAAAAGAGGTCGAGAAATGCAAAATAGAGTTTCAGGACCAAAATGTAAAGTTGTGGAAGTTTCTTAATATTATGCGGTCGCATTGTATTAATATCTAGGCAGTCCCACCGAACCACGAGCCGATGAGCCATTTTGTCATCCCTAAACTAAATCATTGATCCTTGCATAATTAGATTAATTTAGTTATAATTACGTTACAAAAATACTTAGATTTTATTGTTTAGGTTAAGGTCAAGGTAATTAGAATTAGAACAAATAAATCTATGTGGAANCACAGTAATAGAAATTGAACTAATCAATTTTCGTGAGACGATACTCGGACTAAAAAAAGTCCACTTTCTTACATTTTAATGAACCGTACGATTTAATCCAAAATATAATTTTGTGAACAAGTTTTTGACGCCGTTGTCGGAAATTGAATATAATTTTATTTTACTTATCTCGACACTATTTCGAACATTATTTTTTATTCTTAGTTAGTTATTTTTTTAGTAGTTTATCTAAGTGCTACTTTTGATCTTCTTTCTGATCTTGTATGCGAAGGTCGCTTAACGATGAGTTGATTCTAGCTAATCCAATAATCGAACACACCTTCCATCGTGGGTAAAGAGAAGCAATCACTACCAGAAAGCGACAAGTGTATACGAGGTGGATGCTAACTCGACCTTGTCTGCGAAAAATAGACTCGCTATTCCATAAAGTTGAGAGCATATTACAAACAGCTAACGCAACACATGCCAAAAAGCTAGTTGTAAGAAGTGTAGAGCGGATCACAACATAGCAGATTGCCCAATTTTAGCATAAGGTATGGAATAAGTGGACACGAATACAATGGGGGACAACGTCAATAGATTAATCCACTTTTAGATACGTATAACTTAGGGTGGAGGAATCACCCAAACCTCTCTTGGGGTGGTCAGAATCAGAATAGGCCATAGGGGTCAGTTTCAACAGTCGGAGAAGATGTTGCTGTTGGAAGAAATGTTTGGAAAATTCATGGAGAAAACAAATCAGTACATGGAAGTTAACAACCAGTTCATGAGGAAAACAGAAACAACTTTCCGATATCAAAGTGCTGCTATTAAAAATGTGGAGACTCAAGTTGGGTAGATGACACTTTCTATGACAAGCAGAGTATTAGGTACCTTAGCAAGCAATACTGAGACTAATCTCAAAGAGTAGGTAATGGCCATAAGTATTTTGGGAAATGAAATAACTGAGGAACCATTTGAGAAATCAATCACTACCAGGAGTGGGGTGTTGACCTATGGTTAATTTGAAACCTCAAAGTTTTGATTATAACAAACAAGTTGGTCTTATTTATTAACGAGTTGAAGTCAAGTGATTATAGTATTTCAAACGCATACAAATGAAAATTGATTAATGGTCGTCAAAAGACCAAAAGCTATCATCACAAATCGAACTCTTGAAAGAAGTCAAGATCGAAGCCGTATTCAAGAAATTAAGAGCCAAACTTCGAAGAAAGATCAAATACTTGTTTCTTAGCTAAGAATGTAAAGGTACTAACACTTTGATATATGGCATGAATGACAATAGCTCAAAACTGGTCCATGCATTAAAAACTACTTAGTGCATTAAAAAGCAATTAAAATATAATGTTTTGATCAAGTGAAAAATGACTTTTAAAAATTAACTTTTGGACTTGTAAAATATTTTTTTATCTTGAAAAATTAGTGAAAAATGCTCACCAAAAGACCATACTTTTCAAAAATCCCAAAGTAGAACAAACGAAGTAAAAAAAGAAGGACTGCCATTTTATTAGCGGTCGACGGGCCAATGTGGTGGTCAACGAAAAAACTGTCCAAAATTTGATCGTTCGAACCTCTGATTTTTTCTGTACAAACAGTCATATTGCTCATCCGAAAATTGACGGTCGACCGGACCAGTCATCCGGTTTGACATAAAATTTTGTATTTTTCATTTCTATAAATACCAACTATCTTGTAATTTATTATAACAACTTTAGAGCATTCAATTGAGATTCATTTGAGCTAAAATTGTACTGATCTCTCATATCATTTATTATCAAATCATTTTAGTGTTGAAAAATCTTTGATCAAATTAACTCTTAAAAATCATTCTATACATCAAAGTTTTTCATACCTAATACTTGAGTTTCATTCATTGCTATCTATTAAAGTGTTAACCTACTTCTCTTCTTGTACTCAACTTTGAATCTATCATTCATTAATAAAAGAAAATTTCACTTGTAAATTTATTTGAATTGTAGGTCGTGTTGAGATCCCGTAAAACTCAATGTTGTAAAAGGATCGATACTCTTTACTTGTAAGTCACTGGAAGTTTTGTAAATGGTTGGATTGCACTTGCAACACAATTTAATCAACATAGTAAAATTGGTCTTGTTCACGTCGAAGAGCTTGGTAATGGAGGACGAGATCATTGTGTTGGATCAAACCTCCATAATTATATCGTTTGCACTTTATATCCCTCTTTAATTATTCCTTTCACATTTGTACTTGCCATTTAAATTTATCTATCTAGTTATCATATGCTTGATCTTAAGTTAATTTTTCGAAAAATTTTAGAAACCAATTCACCCCTCTTGGTTAGCCATTTTTGTGCTTTCAATTGGTATCAGAGCGATGTACTCATTTTCAAAGATTTCATAATCTTGAGTAGCTAACCCAATTTTTCAAAATCATGATGGGCATTCCACAAATCGACATCCCTTCTTTGATGGCACACTATAATTATTGAAAGGTTAGGATGATGATTTACATTCAATTTATTAATTATAATATTTGGAAAGTTGTCGAGTATGGTCCTTATAAGCCTACCAGACCAACACTATTCCCAAACCTAGAGAAGAGTATGATGAAGAAAATAAAAGATAATTATCCTTAAATGGAAAAGCTAAGAATTTACTATCGTGCATTAGATAAAAATGAATTTAATCATATTAGTACTTTTGAATCCGCATATGATATTTGGCATGCACTTGAAATTACTCATGTTGGCACTAGTAAAGTTAAAGAAACAAAAATTAATATATTAGTGAAGAAATTTGAAAATTTCTTTATGAAACAAGATGAATCTATTATTGATATGATTACTCATTTTACCGATATTGTAAATGGTCTAAAAGGATTCAATCATAAATTTACTAAAGGTGGACTTGTAAACAAAATGCTTAGGTCGCTCTTCGAGGAATGGAGTCCTTTAAGGATGTTGATAGAGAATACTAAGGATGTAAATACATATCCCTTGGAAGACGTCTATGGTACCTTGATGACCTACGAACTTAACAATACCGAAATGAAGGAGACGACAAGAAAGAGCAAAGAGGAATCAAAGGAGGCTCCTAAGCGACAAATTGCTCTAAAATTGGCAGTTGATGGAGCAACAACAAGCAGTAACATAAGCGATGAAGAGTTCAATGGCTTGGTCCTTCTTGTCAAGAAATGGAGATGATTTCGGAACAATCAAAGATTTCAAAAGAAGATAGAAAAGAGCGAAGAAAGAGGGAAGAAAATCATTTGCTATGATTGTGATAAATTCGGTCACAAAATAACCGAGTGCCTATACAAAAAGAAGAATATCAAGAAGAAGGCACTCCAAGCAACATGAGATGAAAGTGACAATAATGATTGCGATAAAAATGAAAGTCAAGAACAAATCGCCAACATGTACTTCATGACAATCAATGATAAGGTAAGTTACATTGAAATTTTTTTATATGATGATTTATCTTCCTATTATGATGACATTTTAGAAGAATTTGAAAAACTCGCCCTAGCCATTCTATTCTTAAAAATAAATATAAATTATTAAAGAGTGAAATGGAGAAAATTTGGAAAATCAAAAAGGAAAATATTAGTTATATTTCATTGTACAAAGAAAATTGTTCTTTGAAAGAAAATGTTGAAGACTTGATAAAAATTATTTCTAAATTCACTCAAGGGAAGAACAATTTTGATTTAGTGGTCGGTGATAAAAAAAAATGTATTTTTGATAAAGGAGACATTGTATATAAACAATTTTTAAAACAAAAATCTCTAAAAAGAATTTCGTCAAAGCTTCAAATACAATTCCCTCAATAATCACTTGTAACTTTTGCAACAAAGATGAACATATTACCTACAATTATTTAACAAAAAAGAAGTTACACTTTGAAAATGAGTGGACTTGAGGATTCACTAAAACTAACTATCAAGGACCCAAACTTGTGTGGGTACCAAAAATCAAAAGTTGAATTGTTATTGTAGGTACCAAAAAAATGACGAGCAAATGGCTCTTGGATAGCGGATATTCAAAGCATATGATTGGAGATAAAACCTTACTATCAAATTTCAAAAAGAATGATGAAGGCCATGTCACATTTGAAGACATTGCAAAAGGAAAAATCATCAGAATTGGAAATATTGGTAATCATCTTTTCCCTTCCGTTGAAAATGTACTATTGGTAGATAACGTCAAACATAATTTACTTAGTATTAGTCAATTATGCGATAAAGGCTATCATATTAAATCCGATTCTTCCAAATGCCTTATTAATGATGCTACATCAAAAGAGGTGATATTTGTAGGGAGTCGTGTAAATGAAAAATGTCTTTTGAGTTTGAAAGTGGATACTTGGTTGTAGTATAGGATATTAGGTCATGTTAGCATGGACCTTCTCTAAAAAAAATTTAAAAATTATTTTGTCGAAGGATTGCCAAACTTAAAATTCGAAAAAGATAGAGTTTGTGATGCTTGTCAATTTGGAAAACAAGTAAAAAGTTCTTTTAAATCTAAAGTACACTCTTCAACTATAGAACTATTACAACTTCTCCACATGGATCTTTTTGGGCCATCTATAATCGCTAGATTAGGCGGAAAATATTATGCTTTTGTAATTGTTGGTGATATCTCAAAATTCATTTGGGTTCTTTTCTTGAATCTAAGAAAGAAGCTCTAAATACCTTCAAACATTTTTGCAAAAAGATTCAAAATGAAAAAGGATATTTAATTTCAACTATTAGAAGTGGTCGTGGTGGAGAATTTGACAATCTCTCATTTGATGAGTTTTGTAATGAAAATGGATATGAACATAATTTCTAGGCTCCTAGAATACATCAACAAAATGGTGTAGTAGAAAGGAAAAATCCTACATTACAAGACACAGTTAGAACCATGCTTAACGAAAATAATTTATCAAAATACTTTTGGGCCGAAGCCGTTAACACTGCTTGTTACATTGTAAATGGAGTTTTGGTTTGTCGTAAGGAGACTAAAACTACTTACGAGATTTGAAAAATAGAATTTCCAATTTTAGTTACTTTAAAGTTTTCAATTGCAAATGTATTATTTTGAATACAAAAGATAATTTGGGAAAGTTTGCTTCAAAATCAGATATTGGTATTTTTTTATATCCATTCATTGACTAGCAAAGTTTATAGAGTATTTAATAAAAGAACTCTAGTCGTTGAAGAATCCATGCATGTCACATTCGATGAGACTAACTCACTTGATCGTGAGAAAGGCATTGATGATGATGCAGGTTTTGGAAGCTCCATTTGAACAAATGAACATTCAAGACCAAAACGAGGGAGTGCCTAACCAAAAAAAAAAATCGAAGGAGCCCAACGTTCAAGAAAGTGAAGAAAAATCAACCGAGACTCAAAGTGATCCCCCACTACCAAAGGAATGGAAGTTTGTCCATCTCATCCAAATGAATTAATAATAAGGGATCCATCCAAATGTATCACCACTAGAACCTCTCTTAGAAATCAACTTGGTAGTTGTGCATTTATTTGACAAATTGAACCTAAAAGTTTTTAAAAAGCTGAGTTAGATGAATTTTGGATACTAACAAATAGAAAGAAATATTGTTTGAGANGATCCATCCAAATGTATCACCACTAGAACCTCTCTTAGAAATCATCTTGGTAGTTGTGCATTCATTTCACAAATTGAACCAAAAATTTTTAAAGAAGCCGAGTTTGATGAATTTTGGATACTAGCAATGCAAGATGAACTAAATCAATTTGAAAGAAATCATGTTTGGGATTTAGTTGTTAGACCAAATGATCAAACCGTCATCGGTACTAAATAGGTTTTTAGAAATAAACGTGATGAAAATAGGGTAATTGTGCCTAAAAAGGGTAGATTAGTGGCCTAAGGTTACAATCAAGAAGAAGACATCGATTTTCAAGAAACATTTGCACTGGTAGGTAGATTAGAATCCATTCACATGTTTCTTGCATTTGCGTGTTATAAAAAAATTACTCTTTATCAAATGGATGTTAAAAGTACTTTTCTTAACAATTTTATTTAAGAAGTGTTTGTTGAACAACCACCCAATTTTAAAAATCACAAACATCTGAACTATGTTTTTAAACTTCGAAAAGCTCTCTACGGTATAAAATAAGCTCCTAGGGCTTGGTACGAATCATTGAGAAAATTTCTAATTTCAAATGGTTTTTTAATTGGAAAAGCGGATACCACTCTTTTTGTTAAAAATCAAAAGAACGACATGATCATTGTTCAAATTTATGTTGATGATATTATATTTGGTGCTACTAACATTCATCTTTGTGAAGAGTTCTCTAAGTGTATGAGTATGAAATTTGAAATGAGCATGATGTGAGAACTTAAATTATTCCTTGGTCTCCAAATTAAGCAAACTTGTGATGAAATCTTCATCAATCAAAGTAAGTACATTTTGTATATGTTCAAGAGATTCGATAGGGATGATTTGAAGCCAATGAAAACCCCTATGAGCACATCCATAAAATTGGATAAGGACAATCAAGGTATGTCTATTGACATAACAAAATATAGAGATATGATCGGATCCCTTCTTTATTTAACCGCAAGTAGACTCGATATTATGTTTAGTGTGTGTCTATGTGCTAGATTTCAATCGAATCATAAAGAATCACATCTCAAGACCGTGAAATGAATCTTTAGATATCTTAGGGGCACTAGAACTTTATGGCTTTGGTATCTTGAGGGCACTCACATTGATCTACTTACCTATTCGGATGCCGATTGGGCCGGATGCACAATCAATCATAAAAGCACTAGCAGAACATGTCATTTTCTTAGCTTTGCACTTGTATCATGGTTTAGTAAGAAACAAAAATCCATTGCATTGTCTATCGCCGAAGCCGAATATATCTCGATTGCTAGTTGTTGTGCACTAGTTCTATGGATAAAACAAACTTTTAGTGATTATCACCCATCCTTTGATCACACACCTATCACGTGTGATAACACTAATGCAATAAATTTGTCTAAAAATCCCATCTTGCACTCCTGAACGAAACACATTGAAATTAGACACGACTTCTTAAGAGATCACACACAAAAGAAAGTTATCGTATTAGAATTTATAAATATGAGAAATCAATTGGCCGATATCTTCACTAAACCTCTAGCTCTTGATCGGTTCTCACATATTAGAATGGGTTTAGGCATTGTTGATCAATTTGAAGTACATGATTAAAATAACATGTCCTTACATATATAACGTATTAGATTGTTATATGTAGAAGCCCGAAAAATAAAATGAAATTAGGCTCATATTTTATGTGATAATCTAGCACCACAAGCCTAACCCATACACAAATTTTATGCTCGGCCCACATAAGAAATGAAAGCCCAATACTAGTTCGACATGTCTTAAATAATGACATGAAAGTTTACAAGAAACCATGCATGTTTTATATAAAATATAAACAATTTTTAAAATAATGTTGGACGGGGATTTAATGTTTCCCAAAGATTGGACCCAACAGTGAAAGTTTATATTTAAGATTTGATTTGCGTACACGTTATTTCTAAAAAGGACTAAGTTATAAGTTTTAAAAATGGGAAATAAAAGAGCATTTATAAGTTTCTATTTGAGGATTAATATTGATATTTTCTTAACTTGTTAAGGACCACTTTGTTTTCCTCAAAATTCAATTATATAGGTGTATATACACTTGTACAAAACAAATTTAAAATGTCACAAAAGACATGAAACCTCTTCATGAATTGGTGAATAATTAACACATTTAAACCCAAATTATACACACACGTAACAGTAACAAATTATATATTCATATCACATTAATTGATGACTAAACAAATCATTCAAATTCCAAACACACACGTATTATAGGTTTTATTGTACATAAAACTTACAAATGACACCTACAATTAAGCCATATAACCCATATAATCAGTTTTAAATCCACTTTAAATGAGAGAGTAGTGCCAACGGTTTCTACATGTTTAACCCCTCCTTTTTCCCTATTAAACATTTTTATATTCCAATCAATTTTGAATAACCTGCCAACATTTATTCACTATAAGAATAACGTTTCATTCCCAAATATTTCATATATAATTCTATCATCTATAATTTGAAGTACACTTTACACACACAGAATATAATTGAGAAGTAAGAAAAAAAAAGGGAAAGAAAGAAAGAAAGAAAGAGAGGCTGATTTTCTTGAACTTTAGGTGCCTCCGGGAAACAATATTCACCGTCCAATTCCATCCATTTCAAAGCTTCAAATTAAGGTAGGTGGAGGTGCAAGTGTTCATTTCGTTTTCAAATTATGATTTTTCGTTAAATGTTTGAATGAAATGGTACCTCCGGGTACGGTGCTTCGGCACTACAATAGAATGAAATGGTACCTCCGGGTACGGTGTCTCTGTACTACTATGTTTGAATGATCATTCTCCGGCTCTATGTGTCATGAGTTTCATGGCAATGCTATAGAAATTGGATTTTGTCGGAAATCCTTCTACGTGCGACGGTATGAATCTACAGTTCGAAATTTTATAATTTGTCAACGAAACACACCGATGACATCTATTGAGTTTCAAACTCATGGATTAATTCCACCTCTACAGGATGATTTGATATGATTTTCTTAGGATGTGGATGATGGTAAAGAATGATGCAATATGCTATGGGGAAGTTGGTGATTTAACGTTTTAAATTCGATTATGAAATGTTTACGTTATTTTAAATAGTTTTCCATGAACTTTCATATGTGGAACTATTCTAAGCACATTCATTTATGAATAAATTATGTTTAAAGGTATCTATGTTCCATAAAAATTTGCTTGCAAGTCACCGTTTACAAAAACCCAAGTGTTAGCGATTTTAATGTTGCCGTCTCATTATAATTTCAGCTTCTACCTTGACTTTAAAAATTCATAACTCAATCGGTACTTGGAATTTTTCAACAAAACTAGTGGTATTTGATACCCTCATAAGTTATCTACCAAATAAACTTGGAATCATGTCAATCTGATGACGGTAGAATTTTAAATGTCACTTAGAGTAAACTGCACCGGGTAGTGTTGCTGTTTCCAGCTTCTGCACTTGAATTTAAAAATTCATAACTCGATTGTTTCTTGAAATATTTGGGTAAAACCAGTGTAGTTTGATAGCATCATGGGTTAGCTACTGCATAAAGTTGAAATAATGTCGAGTTGATATGTGTACAATTTTATATGTCACTTTAAGTAAACTGCACTGGGTTACCTTACAAACTATGTCTTTGCGAGGTGAAAAATATTTATATACCTCATACATTATCTATGTAAGCTGATTTTTAAATATGTCGTAGTATAAAGAGTTTCCTGCTTTACTATAAAATTTCAAGAAGTTTCGGAGTCGGTAGCTATACAAACAAAACTATTTTTGACTATTGCTGTTTGAGATAGAAAGCGAAACAGCAACATTCATTTTTATTTTCTACCTGCATCGAAATCATTCTAAAGACACTTTTTTTTAAATATTTGTTTCTAGTATTGAAATGATGTTGTTTAGAATTAAATAAGTCTTGAATTAAAACCTTAAATTTAAATTAAATTTTTATACTTTCCGATAAAGGTATCTTAAATTATTAAGTTTACGACTAAAGTAAGGCTAGTCTAGTAACGTTTCGATCCATGCGAGTCGGGGCGGTACATTATATGTTTAAAAAAGGCACCGAACAAGGTTCAATCGATCGGCATGGTCGACTAGAAAAATAGAACTTTTAGAAGGCATGGTCTGGTCGATCGAACCTACCTGACAGTCTACTGGATGATCAGATTTATACTCGTCTCCCCTCCTTTTTCTTCATTTTTTTGCTCTCTCACTCTCTCTCACTCTTCCTCTTCCCCTCCATAGATCAACCTTCAATCTCACCAAATCTTCAATCAATCCTCTAGATCTCCTCAATATTTCAAAAACCCATCACTTCTTCTTCTCCAAAATCTAAAAATCCCCATTTCTCTTCCACAACAATTTTCATTTTTCTTACTATTTCGGACGACTGCCTCTTTAGCGAAATTCTTCCATTCTTCATCATGCCACGGGTCAACAGTCCAAGTAAGAAACTACGGAGGAAGAGGGTGCCAATTTCTTCTTCATCAGAGGATGAGCCCGAGGTGCTGTTTACTCTTCAAGCACCTGAATTTCATATTGAAGAATTTATTTTAGGTATGGGTTGTATCTCTATTGCATCTATGGAAGAATATGCATATCCTAAACTCATGAGAGATTTTTACAAAAAAACATGATATACTCTCTTCGTATGGGTAGCATTTCTTATGTTTTAAAAGGAAAACTGTTTACGATTAATAAATCTCTTATATGTTCTCTTCTTGAGTTGGAAGAATGTGCGAACCAAGTATTTTGTCATATGGCTTACCCACGGTGTGATAATTAATCCTATCATTGCATGTTGGAGAGTTACCGAAAAAGATTTTGAACATCCGATAAAACTCGGTTCCCACCAACTTACATTACCTTGCAAAGTTTTACACCTTATCCCACATTATCCTCCCTTGGAACGGTCATCTTGATGAAGTTACTCACTGCTACTATTCCTTCTTGATTCCTTCCCAGTCGGACGAAAATTGGATTTTCCAACAATTTCCATTGGTCACATGAGAATCGTCCACTCCGCTACTCGTATCAAGGCTTTACCATATGACATGCTCCTCACTAAGATTTTTAAACATTTTGAAATCCCTCTCAATGGGTCTTCGACTCCTTCCACCCCACCGACACTATCAATATTCACACTCTTAAGCGAATGAAAATTGTTAAGGAACATGGGCAATAGGTGGCCCGTACTAAGGGATTTGATCCGGACTTTGGACCTTTGACTTTACCTCTCGAAGGAGCTAAAGACGAGGTTGGAGATGATCGTAAGGATGATACGCTATAGGTTCCTAGTCCTCCTCTTGACATCCCGGGATCGAGTGCTCTCCTACCTTTTGGAGGCTTTACTTTTACCGAGGATCACTACAATCTCCTCAACGGCCACATCAATTCCCTCACATCCTCCGTCGACGGGCTTGGCATGATGCTGAAATTTGCAAGTTCAACAAGATTCCATGCAAGCTCAACAAGAGGTAATGTAAGTCTAGCAAGATGGCTTCTATACTTACTACTCCACTCAACAAGAGATAATACAGGCTCAACAGAACGCCTTTTATGCTCGATTTGATGCACTCTTTCCACCCCTGTCTCCTCCAGACTCTTCGATACATTTTATTCATATGTACTTTAGGCCTTATGTTGCGCTATTTTCTTTGTATTATTACTCTTCGTTAACTTTTGCTCTAACGTATCTATGCAATATCCTAGTTATGTTCAATTTTTAAATGCTATATTTTTTTTGCTTCTGACAAAAAGGGGAAAATATGATATGATGATATGCTTGATGATGATATAATGCTTGAATGCTTGAGATAATAATCAAAAATGTTTTGCCTTCATAAACATATGTTTTAAAGCCTTTCGATTATTGGTTTGTAAAAGATAGGGAGAATATGAGGATCACATGTAAATTTTAGGATCTATATTCCTTACCAATTGTTCAAAATTATCTTGCGAAGCATCTTGTTTGTCATAATCAAAAGGGGAAAATTGTCTACCTATGGTTAATTTGAAACCTCAAAGTTTTGATTATAACAAACAATTTGGTCTTATTTATTAACGAGTTAAATTCAAATGATTATAGTCTTTCAAATGCATACAAAGGAAAATTGATCAATGGTCGTCAAAAGACCAAAAGCTATCATCACAAATCGAACTCTTGAAAGAAGTTAAGATCGAAATCGCATTCAACAAAATTGAGAGCCAAACTTCGAAGCAAGATCAAATACTTGTTTCTTAGCTAAGAATGTAAAGGTACTAACACTTTGATATATAGCATGAATGACAATAGCTCAAAACCGTTCCATGCAATAAAAATTACTTAGTGCATTAAAAAGCGATTCGAATACGATGTTTTGATCAAGTGAAGAGTGACTTTTAAAAATTGACTTTTGGACTTGTAAAATAATTTTTTATTTTGAAAAGTTAGTGAAAAATGCTCACTAAAAGACCATACTTTTCAAAACTCTCAAAGCAGAACAAACAAAGTAAAAAACGGAGGACCACTACATTGGCAGTCGACTAGAAAACTCCAATGGTCCAAAATTTGACTATTTTGACCTCTGATATTTTCCTGTACAAACGGTCATATTGGTCATCTGAAAATTGGCGATCGACTTGACCGGTCATCCGATTTGACAAAAAAATTGGCGTTTTACATTTCTATAAATACCAACTCTCTTGTCATTTATTATAACAACTTTAGAGCATTCGATTGAGATTCATTTAAGCTAAAATTGCATTGATCTCTCATATCATTAATTATCAAATCATTCTGGTGTTGAAAAATCTTTGATCAAATTAACTCTTGAAAATATTCTATACATCAAAGTTTTTCATACCTAACACTTCAGTTCATTTATTGCTATCGATTAAAGTGTTAGTCTACTTCTCTTCTTGTACTCAACTTTGAATCTATCATTCATTAGGAAGAGAAAATTTCACTTGTAAATTTATTTGAATTGTGGGTCGTGTTGAGGTCCCGTAAAGCTCAACATTATAAAAGGGTCGATGCTCCTTGCTTGTAAGTCATCGGAAGCTCTATAAAGGGGGGATTGCAGCATAAGTCAATCAACATAGTAAAATTGGCCTTGTTCTTTTCGGAGAGCATAGTAATGGAGGATGTAGATCATTACATTGGATCGAAACTCCATAATTATATCATTTGCACTATCTATCCCTCTTTACTTATTGCTTTCATATTCGTATTTGCTATTTAAATTTATCTATCTAGTTATCACGTGCTTGATCTTAAGTTAGTTTTTCTAAAAAGTTTTAAAAACTAATTCACCCCCCTCTTGGTTAGCTATTCTTGGGCTTTCATAGGGTAACAATTACCAGAAATACATATCAAGAGGCTGGTTGCGACTAAGGAAACAGTACCTTCTTCAGATGAGGAAGAGCGGAATAGACTGAATAGATGATAAAGGCATCTACTAAAGAAAGTTTTGGTACTCCACGAGTTAAAGTAACTGTTTCTACCAATCCTTACGAACCTCCTATTCCATTCCCATAAAAGATGAAGAGACATAAGCTAGACCAACAATTTGAGAAGTTTTTGGATGTGCTAAAGAACTCCACATTAATATCCTGTTCATAGATGTAATACGACAGATTTGAAGTTATGCAAAATTTTTGAAGGATATGATATCAAAGAAGAAAAAACTTCCAGAATTTGAAACTGTAGTATTGACAGAGGAGAGCAGTGTAAGATTACAAAAGAAACTGCCTCCCTAGCTCAATGATCTAGGGAGTTTCACCTTACCTATTTCAATTAGAGAAGCTGATACTTTTAATACTTTATGTGATACATGTGCAAATATTAAATTAGTGCCTTTATCTATAAACATGAATTTGGGATTTGGGAGAAGCCAAAGAAAAAAAAAACAATGGTGTTATTACAACGGTCGATAGAAGCATCACACATTCAAGAGGCAAAGTTGAGGATATACTCACAAATTAATTTTTTCGGCAGACTTCATTGTTCTAGACATAGAAGAAGACATGGATATTCCAATAATCTTGGAGAGACCATTCTTAGAAATAGGTCGGACTTTGATTGATATTGAGAAATGTGAGCTCTCTTGAGGGTAGATGAGGAACAAGAAGGTTTTCAATTATATAATCCACCAAAACAACCATCATCCATCGACGATTGTCATTGTATTGATGAAGATGAACTATCCATTCAACAAAATTATCAGAAGAGAAAATCAAAATTTGAAAGAATTCATGGAGAATTAAAAGTTTGGAGAGCTAAAAGAGTATGCAAAGATGAAAATTGTAAGGAGTATAATGGTGAAATTCTTCCATTTGAACCACCATGAATCAACAGCTATAAATTCGAGCTATAAACTATACAAGCATTGGTTGGGAGGCAACCCAACAATTTTTGCATTAGATTAGGAATTTTTTATGTTTCAAAATTTTTAGTATTATTAGGTCATTCATCGTCCCTATACTTCACTAAAAGTCTATGCATGGTCAAAACTGATTTTAATTGTGTTGTGCATGAGTTTAGAGATGTAGGAACGATATTTAGTTGATTAGGTGAGAAAGTCACACATTTCGAGGCAAAATGATCAATTTTGAGCTTTCCGAGATCAACATGTGTTTTCAAGCTTAAAAATATTTTTGGAACCACATCCATGGCATCCACACACCCCATGTATGTTAAAATGTGTTTTGACAGGTTGTGGGGTCATTGGACAACCGAGTTGCATTGTGGATCAAAAACTAAGTTTTTAGTGCAAATTGACCAAAAACAAGTTTTCGAAGAGTTGAGTAGGTTTTAAAATGTTTCCATGTTGCAAATACTCATTACATGTATTTGAACTTGTTTAGCACGAAAATCAAGGCCTCGGGAGTTTTGAACGGTCAAAAGTGGAAAAAAATTGAATTGGCAAATAGACCCCAGTACTGGTAGTCTATGCGATTGCATAGCCCTACCAGGAATGCGGTCGCATTCCTCATGTCAGGGCCTAAATTGGCCCTACACATTAGTTCTCTGTGACTTCACCTATTTCCTCTATACGGTCACATAGAGGTAAATAAAAGGGTCAAAACCGGTTTTAAAAATTGCATAACCCTATACTACCCACACAACTATGAACACACCACAACTTTGAACGGGCTCACCCACACATACGACCACATACCCTTATCACTTTCACTCGTCATTCACGAACATAACTATAACACCCCGAAAA
>CAIGRB010103155.1:94445-156332 GCA_903798255.1 Fraxinus quadrangulata | reverse complement strand
CGTTTAAACTCGTAAAACTTGAAATTTCGCTTTCACACCTAGCTACGCTTTGCGCTTTTTAAAACATTGATTTTTCTTTGCAAAAAATAAAAATAAAAAATGCAATCAATCCACAAATTCATTGATATAATTATCTAATTGTTTTTTTTTTCCAACTTTAAATTTATATCGTATATAATACTTAGTAGCTAATCAGCACACCATTTATTACTAGTATAGCATACAATGACAGTATTTCTAAATCGTTTGCATGTTAGCACTTAGTACCAAAAAGAATATTGCAAATCGATGAGGCAATATTTGTCTTTTAACATCCGAAGTAAATAATAATTGCTTAAAAAAAAGAGCAACGATATCAAAAATTCTCACGTCCCAGCCCGCCTTGAATAGTAAATGCGACGTGACAATGAAAATGATCCTCGCCCCAACTTCTCCGAAACCACCCAATCTTTTTATTTTGTTATATTATATTATATTTTTACATTATTTCAGTTTAATCTTATTTAAAAATAATATTAAAAATAATAATTACACGCTATCCCTAATAAATTTTAGCCATTACACGCTATCCCTAATAAATTTTAGTCATTACGCGCTTTCCATCTTATGAAAAGAATAAAGATTTAATAGTATATTAATGACCTGGTCATCAGTCGAGATAGTGCCCATTGGGCTGGAGACGTAGAGGAAGAAAATCATCATAGAATTACTATTATGAACTCGAACTCGAGAGATCTAGACATTATTCTTTGGTGTATTTAAGTAGAGATTTCAACCTAGAAATGTTTATATTTAGAAAAATACAAATAAAATAAAATGGAAGGCATCAAATATGCAGCAGGCCAACAAGGCACAGGATCTAAAGTTCCATCTTCAACTATGCATGCCTTTAAAGAATTGCAAATAGCACGTTTGGATAATGCAACTTTAAATGGATGAATATACCTTTTGACTCCATGGCTTCTGTGGAAGATTTGGTCGAGTTAGGCATGTGTTTAATTTAAAAGAAAGAAATTTCATGGCCTTTCAGAGTCAAGGAGGCAGTATATAAGAATGGAAGTTGCTTCTTGAAAAAGCATTTCTAATGCATTCATTATTTAAACTATACATAGCTGACACATGAGAAACTCCGATTCCAATCCCAAATCCTGCTTTCATTTTTCAGTCATGGTGAAACTTCCAAGCGGAAAGAGACAGGGTCGGGGTTCCCTTGAATCCCTTCCACTCCAGAATCATGCATTTTCCATTCATATTTAGAGAACAATAGTTCCTGTAAGCAAATCTATTGAGTAACAAGCGTGCTTGAATCAGAGACGAGTTGCTCAACTCAATTTCCACAACACCAAACTTTGAGAAAATTTCTCTCCAAGAATCAGTTCTAACATGTCGATAAACCCTTTCGTCTTCAGTTGTAACAATGTTTCTAATCATCTTCTCAAAATATGCTTCTTCGATTATTTTTCTGAACTGAAGGTCTTGTTCTAGGCAAGCCTCGAGGCAGTCAAATTCTGCAGCATAAAGAGAGAGTGCCTCGTGAAAACGTTCCAAGAAAATTGATGTATCGGTATTTGTCTCCATCTCAATCATGACCATTATATGTGGATTGAGGTTCTTAAGGACTTCCATTAAAGAGTCCAAACTATGAGGCGATGCCAAGAAAGACCAGAGCACCAACTCAAAGTACGCTGCCACCGTTTCATCAGGCTCCAACTCCAACTCCAATTCATCTTTCTGAACATCATTCATTTCTAATAACAAAAATTTAAATAAAAAGGGTAAATTCAAGGATTCTGCAAAAGATGACAGCCACCTTCCTGTAATTTCAAGCTCATCTTTAGATAATTTCAAGCTCATCTTTAGATGTCCCTACGGCAGTTATCTTGAGCTGCTCGAATGGACAACTATTTCGAGTTGCAAGACTTTGCATCAAAATTGTCTAGTGTATTCCACTTCTGATTTGGAAATCAATCAAATGGATTCTTTTAGATGATGCCATATTGTCCAAAATGACTTGAAATCCAGTGAACTGTGCGGCTTGAATATTGGGAACGCTTGTTCAGATACAAATATATCAGGATGCAGGTTCATAAAAGCTTCGTTCTCATCCACAATTTTTCTCTCTAGATCAGTATTTCCTTCCTTTATATCAATTCTCTCACCAAGAGCCTTGGAAAAATAGTGTACAACCTTTTGAACCGGAATACCTGCAGCAGAAGCAAAATAAGCACAGTGGCTCAGCAGTTTTTTTGCCAGATCAAATTGTTGGATAGAGAACTTTTCAGCAGCAACAATAAGACACAACACAAATTCCACGACATCTATATTGGCACGGGAACTAGTGGAATGAACTCCTGAAGGATGGTTAAAAACAGAAAGATTGTCAAGATAGGAGTCAATCGTGTTGTCGGATTTAGACTGAAGTAATCTCATTCTTGCTAACTTTATGATGCCCACCACTGATACTTGTCAACACTCAGATGAAGAGCTTGTTGTTTCATAGCTCCGTCTATTGGGTTTTCCCCTGCCGAATTTTTTCATCCTTTTGCCATACTTATTCAAAAGATTTAATGATGCTAGAGGTAAACATGGATTTTCTTTCTTTGCTTCATCAAGGTATGAAATTCTGGGCAAAATCTGTTCATTCTCTATGGTTTCTGCAGAGTTAGAAGCCATTTCTTGAGAATAATATTCGTAAAATAAGACAGCACCAAGTGCTTTATATAGAAAAATATAATCTCAAGAAAAATAAATTAAGAATATTATTTACAACACAATTTAAGATGCTTTTCATCTAGATTGTTGCCTCACACGAGGCTTTCATTAAACGTCTCAATTTTCACCTTAAGCGCTATTTGTGAGGCTTACACAATATTTCAAGTGAAGGACGATGAAAAAGAATGAAAAGTAATTCATGGTGATGATGAGGATAGGAAAATCAAATATGTTGATGATTCCCTTATATGTACTCAATAGTGATGATATATGAGACTCATCGATAATTTCAGTAGTTGATTACAACAATTTTGTTATGTGATTAATATTTTGAGAACTTATTTTATACTACATTATTTATCCACTTTACGTTTGTTTGCATGTTACATTCTAAATTTATTAATATATTTAATTATGAAGTTTTTAACATTGTTAAAGGGTGGCTGCTAGACAAATTGGTCACATCAGTTTGTTTTGTCTGAAGTTATACTATGGCCAGCTATAGTAATCAGTTTAAGGCTTGGTTTTGTCCGTTGCCTCAATCTTTCATCCGTCCATCTGCTGATTTGCGTTTCATTGATCACACACAATTATGTTAGGCAGGCTTGGCATGTGATCTAAATCGGTTATAAAAGGAAATTCGAGCTAAGGCCAATATATTGGACTGATGGATGAGAGAACTAAGGTGGCATAAAGAATACTCGGGCGCTTTAGCAATTTCTTTTTTTACCAGTGCGTGCATGTATATTCTCTCAATTATCCAACAAGATTCTCTCTATATAACTTGGCAACGGGATATAAACCTAGGTCTTTTTGTCCAGCTCTACGATATATTGAACCACTTCATCTAAAAGCTTAAACTGTTAGAGACAAAGAACGACTATTTATTTAAATCTAGCCCTTGTTTGAGATCCATTATTTGAAAAGAATTGATTTCGAAATAGTATTTTTTTGGAGAATGTGTAATATTATTTTATTGAAAAAATGCGTGGTTGATAAGAGAAGAGAAAAAAATAAATTAAAATTTAATGGGCCAAACATGGGTTTAGTCTTCCACATTCACTCTACAGCCTCTGTACTTGCAATATGTTTAAGCTTTTGCATTTGAGTCATTTGTGATCTGAACCAACACATTGTATCTCATTTTTCTTCACATTAAGTTCTCCTCACGAGGAATTCACGAGGATAAATTAGTAACAAGTTATAGAATCCTCATATAAATTAAGCATAATACAGAAAACTTCACTAAATGCAAAAAAATAGTTCTACAGTCTTTGAAATCTCCAAGCAGATACAGAATTAATTCGTGTCCCCTTCCAGCCAAAAATAAGGCATTTCCCATCCAAATCAATCGAGCAAGAACCTCCACAAGCAAAGTTCTTAAGGAGAAGATTCGCTTGATAAATAGAAGACATGCTCAACCGTATCTCCGCCATCCCAAACTGGCGAAAACATGCCCTCCAAATATCTATACTCACATGCCGATACTTTCTTTCCTCTCCCTCAGCTGCTATGATGTTCCTTATGACGGGACTAAAAATTCCTGATTCAGAAATGGTTCTATTTGATTCATCATGCTTCATGCACTCTCCAAGGATATCAAAGAACGCGCCATAGAAAAAAAGAGCTTCCACAAAACGATTCACAAAAAAAGGAGAATTATCATTTGCCTCAGATTCAATGACAATCATCACTTGGAGATTCATATTTTTAATCAATTTCAACAAAGATTTCAGTCTATCTGGCTGTGCAATCATATTCTTGAAAACGTATGCTGCATAGACCGCGATTGCTTCATCAGCGTCAAGATCAAAGAGACTTTCATTGAGATCTAGGATATCTTCTACCATGATTGTTTTAAAAGAAAAGCTCAAGTTCAAGGACTGTGCAAAGCTTTTTAATTGTCTGCCGGTCTCCTCAATCAACGGCTGAGAGTTTGTTCCAATAGCAGTTATCTTAAGATGATCAAGTGGACATCTAGATCTAGCTGCAAGAGCTTGCATTAAAATAGTGAATTGCATCCCATTTCTGATCTCGAGATCAATAATATGTACCTTTCTAGAGTTTGCTACATGCTCAATTATTGATTGAATTGCGGAGAATTGTGTAACCTGGGAGAGAGGAAATTGTTCGTGAAATGCAAGCATGGTAGGATTCAGATTCATCAATTTGTTTTCCACATCGAATGACTGCTTCTTCGCCAAAGCCTTTCCATTGATTCTTCCAGTTTCCCTATCGATCTTCTCATACAGAGCGCCAGTGAAATAATACACTAATCTTTGGATGGTACTCCTTTTACTAGAGCTCTGTGTACGGCAACTTTCAAGGATCTTGCTTGCAGAATCATGCTGCTTGTTACCTACCCTTTCAGCACAAAGTAGAAGATCTTGAACAAGTTGAACATCTTTGTCGATATCTTCTTTGGCGAGGCCTAGAAATGAACTGGCATACGGATGGCTAAGCACAGAGAGCTCATCAATGCTAGAGGAACTAGATTGGAGAAACTTTTCTGCAGCCAACTTGATAATCCAATCAACTGATGATATCCCACAATTGATCTCACTGCAATTTGTTTCACGACTCTGTACGTTCAATCTTCTGAACTCACTTTCATAGTTCCGTAAAATCCCAAGGGATTCGGAAGGAAACACACAAGACCTTTCTTTCTTTGGTTCATTAAGCTCCGAAGTTTCAGACGTGATACCAACTAGCTGATTAATATCCTCCTTGTTAAATTGAAAGGGAGGAGAAACAACATCAAGATGCAAATCGTTTAAAATCCCGAACTCTTCTATCAGTTGTTTCTCTTGCTGATATTTGTACAATAACAGATTTTGCATGGAAATATTCTCCTGCTCCTGAAAGAACCCAAGGCTCGAACCCAACGAATCAGTTCCCCACGACTCTACCCAATTTTCACTTCCACGCATGCTATTTTCTCTAACTAATTTCCTCCCGTCCACATTCTCAAAAGCCTTAGCAAAATTATTTTTATCCATAACTTCAGACAAAACAAACTGATGTGACCAAATATTTCACTCAAATATCCATTTAAGATGCTGCAGGCATCCTTAAATTATCGCCTATATTATACTAATAGAGTTTTGTTTTCACAAGGCTGTATATTAATTTACTGTAAATCCCTTATCAATAGTTATTATTTCCTTGTATAAAAATCAATATATGCCGTACTATACAACACAAGAACATCAGTAAATAGTATCTTTGATATGAGACCAGATTATGCCCCTGTTTGGCTCATATTTCTTAAAACCTATTTTTTCTCGAACTCATTTTTAACCACATACTTTATGGGATCCACAGTTGATAACAACTCTTCAAATATACATTTCATCATCTTTTATCAAAATCTATTTTTTATCCAAACCAAACAGATGTAAGCTATAGTTTTAAATAGTGTGTTTATGTACGACTCTTATAGTACAGATGAAACAATCGTTTAACGAGGGTTACTTCGAGTAAAAGACTACATCTGTGGGGTCACTCACCTAGGAAAATCCAGCCCTAAGGAGCGGTGAATTGTAACGACTACTTCTAAGCCTCACTGCTCATAAAAGGCATGCACTAAGGGTACATAAGCACGTTAGGCATGCATTACAAACCGATTTTAAGGCTCGTAACACATATTTAAGGACGTAGTTTTCTTCTCATCTCCTGCAGTTTACATTGGAAGAAGACTAGAATAAGTTATGGTATTAAATAAACAAGGAAAATCAAGACAAATCAAAAGCAGACAACCAGAACAAGCAAACAATGTAGCAGGATATTTTTTAAAAAAATTAACCTCAAACAAAAATTGATGTACATTCTTCAAAAGATATTTTAGGTTAAAACAAAAGAAACAATCCAAACAGCACAATCGAAGCTTTCTACTTGGTTGTTTCTTCATGTTTTTAGTGAAGGATGTCGATATAATCCTATTTCTGGTTACACATTATGTATAATAATTGATAGGTATCTATATTGTCGAGTTGAGTGGAGACAATTTTATATTTTTTTGTAAAAATAATTGTCGTAATATGTAAAGACTTGAATTTTTTTTAAAACAGTGCCGAGTGCATTTATATAGCACAACAAAAAATCTGTACAAGAGCTCAAAAATGACAGACATTAATTAATATCAAGAAAAATAAATAAAAAGTATTACCTTACATGTTTTCTCATTTGTTATGTACAAGGTTGAAACATCCAAGTCAATAACAGTTTTTAAGGCTTAAAATGAAACTAGATTATCTTATTTATACATTTTTATTCAAATCAAACATGTGAAATCAATGGCTGACAATATACAGTATGAAAAAAAATCGCACCAAAATATAAATGAAATTGGTTGTGAGTGAGGAATGACAGTGGTCCAACTCCTCATGGCTCATCAAAATGTTGATAGGAAAGTTTCCTGAACATTATCTCATAATAGGTTGAACCACATTAGACTTGACCAATATTTTCCTATTGGAGTTTCACTCATTCCTTTTATGTGACTTGGGCTTGGGTCCTCCAATGTGAATAGTTGATTGTTTCACTCATGTATCTTTCAAAAGGAAAAAGATCTTTGAGAGTTGTTTCGTGAATCCGAGATAAGAGTACTTGAGTTATCCTAATCTAACTAAGGTTCGCAGTAAGGAATCAATGCTGTGTTTTTCACATGGGATATGTCAAGCTCCCCACTTTTCCATGTCTTTATCGATCACAAGCTTCGTTATGGTAAATCATCTCGCAGGATCGCAATCGGAATACAATTAACTCAATCACGTAAGAGCGGGACAAGTGTAGCAATAAAAGCAATCGTATGGACCACTTTATCTCCTTTTATATTGGAAAAAAGCGACGAACAGCAGCTCACATTATGTAGAAAAACTACAATATCAAAATAAATGAACTGATTAGGAGCAAGACTAAAATTTTTTGAGGGCTGGACTGAGTCAAGTATATAAAGATTATGTACTCCAGAAATCAAAAAGGGACTCATTTAATCGTTAATCTCTTAACGCCTTCCAATTTACGGCTTCTGGGAATCTAGACGAGCCATTAGGTTTCACAAACATTAGTGACTCGCTCCCATTGTATGAACGGTCTTTAGACACATATGAATGGCCACCACATTTCCATTTGATGCTTCGAGAAGGATAGAATGTAGTAAAGGAGAAATTTCCTTGTACCTTCTATCATCATCGACTTGATTCTTACAATGATATGCTGATGTGAACAATTTGTCTAGTAGACACACTTAACAGCAGAAAACACTTCCAGAAACATGCAGCAAGCAATGCAATTATTGTGAATGTACAATCCAAGGAATTACTACGGACTTTGATCCGCTTACGGCCTATCAGCTTTTTCACTATTCATTGCTCGCACACAAGTAGCTAGTTAGAATTTGACCAATAGATATAATTAATAATAGAATAAGCTGGAATGAAGAGCCTTGTGCGCTCCATGTACAATATTGACTCCACCAAGCACATACTGATTTCTTTCTTTACCGACCAGTCTATATGTATTGTCCCTAAACAATTTCAAAGTTGAAGTACTTCATCTAAAAGTTTATGCTGTTAGAAAGAAGACACGTTTATTTATGTAAATTTAACCCAGCTATAGTCATTCTTATTGTAAAATAAATGACTCTTTGTTATTCAATGCGTAAAAAACTGAAAGTGTAAAACCTTAGCAATTGAGAAGACCAAACTGCCCTTTGTAAATATACTAAATTACTATCATGTCTAACACTTATACCATATTGATTATTGAACCATCTCATCTAAATTTTTAAACTGTAAGAGACCACACACATTTATTTAAATTTAGCCTTGCACATCCCCTTTACTTACAAGTTGTGATTTCTTGCAAGAGTATTTGATCTAGAGTCCATTTTGTGACTGAGAATTAATGTGAAAAATCCTTCTAGCCAGCTTCTTTTAGACAAGTGCTACTATTTTACTAAGTCGTGCTATTTAGGTCCAATTTGTGATCTGCCAACACATGAGTCGCATTCTTCACGTGAAAGTTCATCCTCATAAGGAGTTCACAAGGACAACTCGGTAACAAGTACAATTCCTCGTATGAATTTAGCATAATTTAGAAACAAATTGCATGAAATAGCACAAAGCATGAAAATAAGTTTGAATTTGAAGTCATTCAATGTAAAGTCATACAAATTTCCCTGCAGATACTGAATTAAGTCGTGTTCCCTTCCATCCGAAAATTAGACATTTCCCATCCATATCAATCGAACAAGAACCTCCACAAGAAAAATTATTGAGAAGAAGACTCCCTTGATAAATAGATGACATGCTCAGCTCTATCTCCACCATCCCAAGCCATGCAAAACATGACCTCCAAATGTCTATACTCACATGCCGGAACCTTCTTTCCTCTCCCTCAGCTGCCACAATGTTCCTTATAGCCGGACTAAAGATTTTTGATTCGGAAATGGTTCTATTTGATTCATCATGCTTCATGCACTCTTCTAGGATATCAAAGAACGCACCATAGAAAAAAAGAGCTTCCACAAAACGATTCACGAAATATGGAGAATTATCATTTGCCTCAGATTCAATGACAATCATAACACAGGGATTAATATTTTTAATCACTTTCATCAAAGATTCCAGTCTATCTTGCTGTGCAATCATATTCTTCAAAACGTATGCTGCATAGACTGCAACTGCTTCATCAGCATCAAGATCAAAGAGACTTTCACTGAGATCTAGGATATCTTCTACTATGATTATTTTAAAAGAAAAGTTCAAATTCAAGGACCCTGCAAAGCTTTTTAATTGTCTTTCTGTCTCCTCAATCAACGGCTTAGATTTTGTTCCGACCGCAGTTATCTTAAGATGATTGATAGGACACTCGCATCGAGCTGCAAGAGCTTGCATTAAAATTGTGAAATGCATCCCATTCCGGATCTCAAGATCAACAATATGCACCTTGTTGAAGTTCGATACATGCTCGATTATGGATTGAATTCCAGAAAATTGATTAACCTGAGAGAGAGGAAATCCTTTGTGAAATGCAAGCATGGTAGGATTCAGACTCATCAATTTGTTTTCCACATCAAGTGACTGCTTCTCCACCAAATCCTTTCCTTCAATTATTCCAGTCTCCCTATCGATCTTCTCGTAAAGAGCCTCAGTGAAATAATATACTAATCTTTGGATGGTACTCTTTTTACTGAAGCTGAGCACGTGACAACGTTCGAGGAGCTTCCTTGCAGAATCATACTGTTTGTTACCTACTCTTTCAGCACAAAACAGAAGACCTTGAACAAGATGAACATCTTTGTCCATGGCGGAGCCCAAAAATGAACTGGCATATGGATGGCTAAGCACAGAGAGCTCATCGCTGTTAGAGGAATTGGATTGAAGAACCTTTTCTGCAGCCAACTTGATAATTGAATCAACAGATGATATCCCACAATTGATCTTAGTGCAATTTGTTACATGGCTCTGTACATTTAACCTTTTGAGCCTGCACTCATAGTTCCTCAGAATCTCAAGGGATGCTGAAGGAAACACGCACGGCCTTTCTTTCTTGGGTTCAATAAGCTCGGAAATTTGAGACTCGGCAATATTCTCCAGCCCCTCAAAATTAGTTCCCCATGATTCTACACAATCTTCACTTCCACAAGGGCTATTTTCTTTAACTAATTTCCTTCCATCCTCATTCTCAAAAGCCTTGAAAGAATTTTTTTTACCCATAACTTCACAAAAATCAAATTGACGTGACCAGATATTTCACCCAATCTCAAATCTAAGGATGCTGCAGCCGTCCTTAAATTTTCACCTATTTTATTATACTAAAACTGTCGATAGAAAATTTGTTTTTCACGACACTACAATGTTGTCAATTAATTATTATAGATCCCTTTAGATGGTGACTATTTCCTTATATAGAAATCGTCATATTTCTTAAGTCATTATGTTTGGCTAAGCTTAAAAACAAGTAAAAAGTTACTTTTAAGAAATTATTTCCAAGCATGTATCGAAATAAGTCACAGTAATATCAAAACAAGAAATCAAAATAATATTCAAAGAAAGCAGAAGAATTTGTTGGTGTAATAAGACAGGCAATAACTGAAAATACGAGGTAGCTACGGTGAAAGATAGAGTATTCAAATGTGGCTAGAAAATGACTGATACAAAAAGACAAATGGGGAGAAGAAACCAATGCAATAAAACTGACCTTTGAAGTTTTTTAGGTACATATTTTAGGGTGAATTATGCTACATAAAACGAATTTTTTTATTATCTAATTTCTAACCGATTACTCACAATAGAGAAGTGGGAATCACCTTTTAGGATTTTTTTATTCATGCAAGGCCCGTGTGTATGTGAGAGGGGGTAAACAATTAGATAAATATTTCTATGTACAAATATCTTTATCCTTTTAGGGTTTATAAGAATATTTTTCCATAGTAATAAAGTATGCAGTCCTTGCAGGGCAAAGCCAGTGCAAATTTCACTATTTTTACTAAGCCATCGTTTTGGCTCCATTTTATTCAAGATACATTTTTTACTCTCTTCTTTTCAATAACGCATTCTTCAATAAAATATTATACGTAAATTCAAAACTTTTTCTTCTTTTTTAACCATACTTTTCAAAAAATCACTATTGAAAAATATATTTTTCCCCAAAATTTGATTTTAATGGAGTCCAAACAAGGGTTGATATTTTTGACATCTTTCTGGCATCTGCAGTGATTCTACTCTTCTTTTACATATGTGTTTTTTCCCCTTCTACTCGATCTATAGAAAATTTGATCTAATGGTGCCACGGGAACCCTTTATTCGCGTACCCATGATAAGCTTATTTGGATGATCGTAAAAGAGTTGATGCGTCCAGTTTCATGTTTTTATTCTCATATAGCTCGGTTATCTTTTTTAAATTGTTGTGGCACTCAAATGTTCACTTTTGAAGTTACGTTACTTCGTGGCTTGCATCAGGGTCCAAAAATTTAAAGTGATACATATTTCCACGAGATATATATAAAAAATTTTGGAAGATTTGGACAATTTATGTCATTAAGAAATGTTTGTGCAGCCATAGTATAAGTAAATGAGTAAGTTTGAAAATATATAATATTTGTGTTTGTTAAAATTGAAAAATAAGTAACTCGTGTATTTTGAAAGTAACACTTATATATCTTACTCTCGAAATAATTAATTTTTATTTGTAACTAAGAAAAATTAATTTAGCTAAACATATTTGAAACAAAAATTTAGTTAATATTTATATTTCATAATCGTAATTTTAATTTTAATCACATGGTATGTTTACTATGCTGGATTGGAATGCAATGGATAGGATTAATGAGAAAAAATGAGTTATGTTGAACTCATTTTTCTTCAAAATTTGATTTTAATGGAGCCAAACAAGGGCTGCGTAATTAAAAGCTTTGAATGGATTACACTTTAAAGGGTTGATGATAGATTTATTATATTTTGCAAAGGTTGTGATGAAAAGTGCAAATTTATCTTCTATTTTAGTCACTTTTGTTTATTTTTTACTCCAAACTCAGCACTCAAGTTTCAATTTCAATTTCAGTTTACTACAAATAACGATCCGATCACAAGATTTAACTTTCTTTTCTAATTGCAGAAAGAGTTTCTTACTTGGGAATATAAATGTCAATCGAATCCATCAATGTTCAATTTTACAATAATCATGCATTTTCAACTCGTAAAAGTCATATTCAAGTAACTAGGGATCACGGGATGAATGGTTTAAGGGCGTTTTATTTTATTTTATATTCTAAATTTAACCCGTATTTAAATAACTAATATTAAAAACGATAAGTGAACCGAAAGGAAAATAGAAATATTTTATGGTGGAGTTTCCCGATCCCGCCCTTCCTCATTGCCATCCTACGTCTCTCGCCTTGTTGCCATATAAATAAGAGTCCACGTGACAAAACATCTTTCAAGAGGGTATGGAAATTTAAAGCTTGAAGGACTAAAATGAAATTTCACTCAAAATTAGGTAACCTCCTTTGTATTTTGAACCTACAAAAAATATCTCACCAAAAAACGCGTTCTCTCTCTCTCCCCAAAATCGTTGGTTTTCTACTAATATAATTGATCAAAAAATTTCATTTTATTCTTCATTATCAGTGGGAATAACCGGGTGAATTGGATCCAAAAATAATGGCGGAGGATAAGTACAATCTGAAAAACCCGGCGGTAAAGAGGATTTTGCAGGAGGTCAAAGAGATGCATTCCAATCCTTCCGATGATTTCATTAGCCTACCACTTGAGGTTTATTTTATAATTAATTTCAATTCAGTTTCCTAAACTGCTTATGTAATTGATTTATTTATAATTGTATATTGCTAATTTCTGTTATGGAATATTTTTGAGGAGATTTATTTTGAACACGATTTCAATTTCATTTCCTAAATTGCTTGTTTAATTGGTTTGTTTACGAATGGATTCAGCTAATTATCTGTTATGGAAAAAAATTTGATTTTTTTTTTTTTTGAAAAAATACTTTAATTCCGTTTCCTAGAGCTGACTGTTTAATTGGTTTATTTGCAATTTTATTCAGCTAATTTTCTCTTATGGAAAATATTTTTAACTGTGTGAAATTTCATTTCTATTTCCTTGAATGCCTGTTTAATTGGTTTATGTTGAATTGAATTCAGTTATTTGTCTGTTATTGAATATATATTTACGATTTTTTTAAGGGTTTCTATATTAAGAAACACTTTCCATTTCATTCCTAATCTGCCTCTTTAATTGGTTTATTTATAATTGTATTCAGCTAGTTTTCTGTAATGGAAAATATTTATGATTTATTTGAGGGGGTTTATTTAAAAAATTAATTTCAATTCCATTTTCTAAACTGCCTTCTTTAGTTGGTTTATGTATAATCGTGTTCAGCAAATTTTAGTGATGGTAAAATATTTCTGAATTTTTTTAGGGGGTTTCTTGATGGATCTGAACTAGGATTTTTAATTTGAGATGCATCTATTATTTGTGTTCTTATTGATCATATTGATTATTGACCATAAATGCAAATATGGGATGTGTGTGTGTGTGTGTGTGTGTGTGTGTGTTTTTTTTTAATCTGAAATAGTGAAATTTATTTTGTATTTTTGGATGATAGGTAAGGGAATGGAATTATATTTTTCACTGTGATCTAACGTTGAAATTTTTTTGGTTCGAGTATTATATATGATTTTTACTTATTAATATATGTGATAGCTCAAGTCTTTACTCTTTTCTCTTGACGAGTGTGAAAATGTTTAATTTTGGAAATGTAAAACCTTGTAGAAGATTCATACCTTTCTGTTTGATTTTACTGGTGAACAAGGTGCAACCTCGTATCTAAATTTTAAAATGAAACGCAGTGCTGTTTTTGTCATGTTGAAGCAAGTAATTTTACTCTCAATTGCTATTTTTTTGTTCTAGTTATTGTGTTGTGAATTATGCTACAATGGTCTGAACTCAGGCTCCAAAACTTCGTTTTCAGGAAAACGTATTTGAATGGCAATTTGCTATTAGGGGACCTCAAGATTCGGAGTTTGAGGGAGGAATATATCATGGAAGGATCCAATTGCCTGCCGAATATCCTTTCAAGCCTCCTTCGTTTATGCTGTTGACGGTAATGCTCCATTTCTCCTCAAGTAGCTCACTGTTTGAGTTTCTTGGAATTTCAATGAGGATGCGTAGTAAAAGATTATTGTTTACTCCTTTTAAGAGTTACTATAAAATTTTAATTGGTATTGACAGAGATTTGCTAATCTAATTTGGATTTCCCCTTACAGCCAAATGGTCGATTTGAAACTCAAACCAAGATATGCTTAAGCATTTCAAGTCATCATCCTGAGCACTGGCAACCATCCTGGAGTGGTAACTTTTCTTTCAATATATTTCCACCTTTCCAATGATTCTGGCCCATTACTAGATAAAGTCATTTGTTTTATCTTATTACGAGTTGTATTAAATCATCTTATGTCTTTTGTATGATATTTTTACAGCATCTTCATAGCTCCTAAAAGAAACTATACTTTAAGCTCATGTTTGGTCCCCATATTCTTCAACTCATTTTCAACCACACAATCTATGAAATCCACAACTTACAACTTTTGTCAACTTTTCAACCAAACATTTCATCAACATTTATCAAAATCTACTAAAAATCTAGCTCCATTAAAATTTAATTTTAAGGGAAATGTATTTTGTAATAGTGATTTTTTTGGAGAATGTGTAGTTAAAAAATAAGAATATGTTTTGGGATTACGTGTGATATTATTTTATTGGAGAATTTGTGGTTGAAATTAGAAGAGAGAAAAATGCATTTTACCTAAAATGGAGCCCAAGAAATGTTCTAATTTTTAGCTAAACCAAACATGGGCTAAATATTAAGAGATTGTAATATAAATGAGCATTCAATGACAGATGAGTGTACTTTGGACTAATTGTGCCTTCTTGCATATCAACACTAACATGTCATCTGACCTAATATATTTAGAGTCCTTTCACGAGTAAGTAAAAATTCAAGCAATGTGTCAGAGACTGTTGATTCTCACAGTACTGGGTACTATTTTGCAGTTTCTACACACTTAAAACTTTAACGTGCAAAATTACTTGATTTCAATAGAGAGTGGACGTGTTTTCTGTAATTTTACAAGAAGAAGGGAGGGAGAGAAATTAAGACACAGGCTGTTTTAATATCAAGTACTAGAATGGAGCGTGTTCTTTGCCATCATCTTTGCTATCAACCAATAATTGCCCCATGACTACACCTAATTTTATTTTCTTTATGATAAACAAAAATTTATGACACCTGTCAATATGGATGATGATTTTGGCAGTTCGGACTGCTTTAGTAGCACTAATTGCATTTCTGCCCACCAGCCCAAATGGTGCTCTGGGATCATTAGACTATCCAAAGGAAGAAAGGCGGTCTCTAGCAATTAAATCTCGTGAAGCTGGTCCAAAGTTTGGGTCTTCTGAACGCCAAAGGCTTATTGACGAGGTTTGTCATGTCCTACTTTTCCTGAATTTATACATTATATGTGAGCTCAATACTAATCATTTGTTTGTACAGATTCACGAATATATGCTAAGCAGGGTACCTGCAGTTCCTCAAGAAAACATTACAAAGGCTTCTGAAGTTCCAAATGATAACAAAGAGCATGAAAGTCAGGGGAGTGCTCGAAACGCTTCTCCTGGGATCATTGAGGAATTTCTTCCAAATCCAGCAGTAGTTGATGGTATCGTTGAAGAACCAAATGAAACATCTTCAAATGGAAATGCTGTTCAGACATCACAACCTGTTTCTGTAGCGAACGAGACTGAGCAGCAGCTGTTGCATAAGCCAGAAGCCGGACATTCCAAGCCGGCTGCTGACCGCTTCTTCACATATGCAGCTGTTGGGCTTACCATTTCCATAGTTGTTCTTCTTTTGAAGAAGTTTATGAAAGCTAACGGGTATGGAACTGTCTTCATGGATGAGTCGTGAACAACGGTAAATAGGAGTTGAATATGCATAAAGGTAGATGTAAAGTGGAAGGGATATATATACTTCAAATTGCTTAGCAAATGCAAAATTCTGTAATCTAGGTTATTCAGCATCTTATTTCATTTTAATATCAAAACATGGACACTATATGTTTTAACTTTTTTTCTTTTTTCGACTGTGTAATATTGTGTTGGATGAAAAACGATGTATGCTTGAAGTACAAAACTAAAGATATTATAATCACTTTTTCCTCAGGGTAAGTTTACAGACTGGATTGAATTCGTGGTTTTCATAAAGTACATGTGTATCCTGTCTTGTATGCATGCACCTGGTCCAAATAATGTAGGTTGATGAATGTAAGTTTGACTTGAACTTGATCGACATCGATTGTCATTGTCATTCTATACTTCATTTGACCTTTTTAGCGCCGACAGTAAAAATTAACCAAATTTAGAACACACTTTAAAAACAGGTTCGAGTCAAATTGAAAAGTTTCAAAACACTTCTTTTTACACAATTTAGGAAACCTAAAGACAAATCATATTGGAGTTTGAATACATATTGATTGTGGTCGAACTCGAAAGGTTATGAATCAACTTATATGTCAATCGATGACATATAAGTGGGATGTGGGAAGTTTCTATAGAAATTTTTGTAGCTTGTCGAAGGGGTAGAGGGAGAGATGGGTGACAACTAATGACGATAAAATAATTTTTTTTTCTTTTTTAACCTGAAGCAAAACGATGCCGAAAGAAATCACTGGGATTCCAACTCACTCGTTTCCAGAAGAAATAAAAAATATAGATGACTTCACCAAAATGGTGTTGTCAAGATCGAAAATATGCACTGTGGATTTTAACGTTACTTCCTTCTTATTATTTCCTACAAGGTTCTTGATGATGTTCTCACACTAATGAGAACATCTCAAAATTATGTACATCTTGAACTAAACAATGCAAAAAATCCTAGAATTGCAAATTTAGAGACCATTATGCAATTTACATGAAGTAGATTTGTGTATTGATCAATCTTGAAGGAGGGAAGTGATGGCTAGACAATTGCTAGTCATGTTAGTCAACTTCTCAGCATAATCCGATAGTGGAGAAGACGATCCCGTACTGGAGAGTTCGTCTTCACAGTCTCCGATATTTGTTATAACCGCGCTGAGCATGGTATTAAGAGTTCCTACATCACGTTCGGGCAAGGCGTTCATTGCTTTCTCAAAATTGGACATAGCTTCGTCGTAACTGTCTTTACAATCGTGAATAACAGAGGCTACCTGAGGAGGAACTCCGGGCATGTCGGAAATTTTTCTCGCCATGGACAATGCAAACTTTGTTAACTCGGAGCAAGCTTTAACCGACACTTCAAGCACGGAAAATGAATCAGTTTTGTCATCTAAGAGGGGCACAACAGTGCCAAGACAGAGAGAAGGGTGGTCAGTGGATTCACAAATTTTCATGACTTTAGGATCGACATTTTTCGGCATGAAGCTTGTTGAAGCATCAGGCGTTGACGCCTCAAGCTCGCTCGGTAAAATTGACTGAGACGGGGCATTGGATCCCGATGGAGGAAACGAGACGTAATTCAAAGGAAAGTTTGCGGTTGGGATCGACGCTGGGCCTGGTGATGACGTGTGTTGCAAGTTTGGAGAGTTCGCAATTGGAACAGATGCAGGGCCCTGAGAGGACATGGGTTGCAAGTTTGGAACCTCATCCGATGCGGGGCCTGAAGAGGACACGGGTTGCAAATTTGGGACCAGATCCAATGCGAGGCCCGAAGATGACACGGGTTGCAAGTTTGGGGCCATATTCGGGGACAATGTCACGTCGATTGTACTGCGGTATGCATGTGTATGTGGGGTTACATGTGAGAATAAGATGATGAACAAGACGATGAATAGCGGTCATGACACTCCATTTTCGATTTTGCAAACACAAGAAAACATACAACTTGTTTGAGTTTGAGAATGACACGCTAATGGTGGAAAAATAGGAAATTGGTTGAAGGAGAATTGGTTAAGAATGAAAATAGGATAACCTCTAGATTTAATTTCTTATTTTAGGAGGTGTCCCCTGCTTATTTCAAAAGCTTGTTGTTCATTTGTTGTCAAACCAGTCACACCTAGTTTGACAGTGGAAATATATATACATATCTAAAACTTACGAGACATTCATTGATAATTGAGAATGACTTTGTTTACAGGTAATTAAATTTTGTAATGTAGTTTATATTTTATTAAATCATAATTAAATAAAATGTAGCTAAAAGATATTATTCTTTGTTACTAAGAAATCTTAAACGTATATATTTCAAAACGAATTTTGAGTAATAAATTGTTAAATTAATATAACATATTTATTCTCAATGTTTAACAAGTATTTTTTTTTATTTACTTAAATAGTCTTAAATAAAATTACATAAATGGGATTTTAAATATATTTACCACGAAAAACAATTTATTGTTCACGTAACAACAACTTGCATTACCTTTCTTCTGAAGGTCAGTCTATGTGAAACAAAATAGCTATAAGCAGCGAGTTTGGGTACGAGGAGCTCGACCAGAGGAAGAATAGTTATTTCGATTTTCGATGGTTCTGGTGTGTTTTGATTACTGACATTTATCTTCAGATCCTCATGCCAAGGATACGAACAAGGCAGAAACAGAAACAATTCGAGATCACTGTCCTCAACTTCTTGTCAAATATCTTGGCCTGGCTTTGAGTCTGGCCAAGAAACATTTTCCATCCACAGCAAGTCTATGAGCCAATGGCTGCAGGCATTCTGATGCAGCAAGTTGCAGAAAATGTTTTAATTGCTTATTGATTAATACAAATTTAGATTGAGGGTACCAATTTGACATCAAGTACTGGCAACTTTTCATATGGCTGTTGAAGATTACATGATTCATGGTCTAATCGTTTCTATTTGCACTTCGTAAGTTTTAACTTTTCCTTCTCCATTTGTTGATTTATATCTTTAAAATATTTTCTTACGATGGAAGGTACAAATCCTCGTTCTTTGCACTTCTTGATAATCGAAGTATCGAACTCGCCTGTGGCTTCTGGTTTTCAGAGAGTCGGAGGTTCTTGGAAGGAATATTGGCTGACAGAACCTTGTTAGGAATTAGACACTACTAATGCTATCACGATTAGTGGGACGCAAAATAATTTAAATTGAGAATAAATAGAAATGCAAAAATAAGTGAAAGTACGATACAAGAATTTTCGTGGTTCGATGATCATGCCTACGTCCACGAACCCATACCAATTTTTCATTATATCAACGAAAGAAGAGGAATACAAAACAAATACTCTGTATTCTATTTGCCTACACAGAGACAATCCTTCAATTTTCTCTCGTTAATTCTCTGCACAAATTGAAGCCTAACTGCCTCTTACTCATGCTTTGCTTTCTGTCTCGTGTTGAGTATTTCAATTTCAATCTACACAACACATTCTATTTATAAAGAATGTCACTGTGGGTGGCGTAGCTACCGAGATTAATGCAGTCAATTATGTCTCTCCTCGTATCATTTGGCGCATTTAATTTTCATTCCTCAATGGCGTTTGAATTAATGAAAAAAAACCCACGCATGATATTCTCCGCATTAAGAATTTTCTGCAAAACTTGAAAATGTGTGAGCCAACTTTGAGAAATTGTGAAGCCTAATATTTAGGCTCCAATATTCTAGAATATTGGCCTCCACCAAAAAACAATCTCTCCTTCACGATGGAGAAAATGATACGTGAAAATATGCATTCGGGTTTGGATTCTGGAGTTCCTGCAAGGTAAAAAACACAATTTCTTGAAATAGCCCAATAATCCTAGCAATTTTAGGTCTTTAAAAAAATCCAGAATGGGTGAAAAAAGATGAGAAGGAATGTTGAGTACACCGCGATACTTTTTTTTTTTTTTTTGTTTTTCATTATATTAGGAGCAATTTATTTTATGTTATGATAATATTACTTTGATTTCCAATCAATATTATTAAAAATAAAATTAGAGAGAATTCTATTAAAATTAGCAACATAAAATATTTAATGAATTTTTAATTAGCTTTATTAGATTATTCTAAATTTACCTTATGGTTGGCTTTCTATTTTTATTTTCTATTTTTTTTATAACAAAAACCACAGAAATTATATATAGAACTAGAATTATGTTAAAGTGTACGTTTTATGGATGATATCCTTGGTGTAAATTGTGTACAAATTGAAAAAGTATTAGACGAAAAAGGATGTCACAATTTAAAACAAAATATAGGGTGATTGATAAAACTAATAGGAGGAGTTTTTATATTACAGTGTAGTCTAGAGTAGTGGAAAACTGAGCATTGAACTATGAAGCAGAAAATGAAGCTGAGAATATTTCTTAGCTCGTGGAATGCGCCTCGATTCAATTTGATTAACTTGTGCTAGAAATTTTTGTATCATCCTCTAGGGTTTGATTCTGAAGTTCGCGAATCTAATCGATTGAGATAGAATGGCGTTTTGGTGGCCTTTACTGGTGCTCGCATTTGCATATGCGATCTGTAGATTCCTCCTTATGCTCATCCCTTCCAACGTGCCGTCTGTTGACGTTGATGCCTCTGATGGTTCTACTCTACTCTCTTTTTGTGTGTTTGTGTGTGTTGTTGTTTTTGATTTTTTCAATTTTGTATGGATTTTGCTTGTATAATATTGGAAAATGTATCTATATGAATGCTAGGAATACACGCAAAGACGGTTTGCTCTCTACTGCGAATAAAATTCACCTAAAGGATTAGGAAAGGACAGAAACAAGTGATGAACTAAATTTATATTTCTGTAATGTTTTAAATCATTAGAATAAATAATCAGAATCTGTATATGTATAAAATTGAGTGCGTTACTAACTATGAACGTAATTTTTGTGCATTTGTGATTGTGCTTCGTGTGAATTGGATGGTTTCGAACTAGAAAGAATTAATAGTTGAAACGGAGTAGCGCATCAGTAGTCTAAAAGGAAGGTTGTAGTAAGGAGATGCGCTGAAGCTGAAAAATCGTGGATGGAAAATTGTATTTCTGTAGCCTTTTGAATCACTACTTTTTATAAAAATCATTAATATTTGTATGGGTAGAAAAGTGAGTGTGTAACTAACCATAGATATAATTTTTGTGCATTTGTGATTGAGTTTGCTGTGAATTGGACGATAACAGTGTTGGATGATGGGAATCAAACGATGGAAAACAGCTTCATCTATGTAAGTTTTTGAAATGCTGTTTATTTTCCTATTAAATATCTCAATAACGTGAATTTTAGCTTCTGTTAGATGAATTTTATTTGAACTACTTATTTCCTTTTTGTATTTTTATGTTGTGGAATGAATATTAAGACATTAAACAAACTCTAACATTAGCTTTGACGTTGTCAGACTTATCTAAAACCAAAAAAATTAAAAGAAAGTTTTGATTTCACTAGTGATGCATGGGAATTCGAGCATGTTTGGTTAAGCTTAAATGTAGTCTAAACTTACTTTTAAGTCAATTTTGTGACAAACATGTTTGGTTGTGCTTATAAGTAAAACCTTTTCTTAATTTTAAGTATAAGCAGAATTATTTTAACGGTAAGATCTGTGTTACTGTTAATTTAAATAACTTATTTTCTACTTCAACCAAGTCATACATGCTCAAAAGAAAAAAATTTATTTTTAAGTAATTTATTTATAAGTTTAAGCTTAGCTAAACATGAACTTCATTCTTGATAGAACAAAAAGGAAAAGAAAACACTTGTTGAATGCTTTTACGTTGTATATACATTATTCTTTTTCCGTTGTAGGAGAGTGGAGCTGCTCAATACTTAAATCTGGTTTTATTAAAAACGGTATAAACTATCTGGTGTGGGCTGTTTATACAGCAAACAATAAGCTATTGTGACTGAGTTTCTATTTTTACTTTTTGTCTCTTACATGAAAATGAGGGCTCAAAATGAAAAGTGGAGAACAGTTTATTCGCCTACTGAATTCGTCAAGTACATTTTCATTTCCTCAATGCTCTGCTGATCCGCTCAAGTGCTCATGACATATGGTTGCTACAGATTTACATCTTTTAGAATTGTCATAATTTGGCACTTGTGTTGTGTTTGTATGTTACGTAAGGAAATGTTTTCCAATGTTAGATTTGGAGTACTTCTGTGGCAGATGGTATAAGTTAGTATCTGAATTCTCAAAGTGAAACTGGATTTCCATGCAGATACCTTCAAGAAGACAAACAGATAAAGTCCGGTGTTATGAGCCTGCAACAATGAAGTACCTGGGCCACTTTTCTGCACTGAAACCTGATGAGGTTTGATATTGCTGGATTTTCATATATTGGCCCCTTCTCTATATTTTTTCTCTCCTCCCTTCTTTTAACTAATACATTCTATGTACGTGGAATTATTCAACTCTAGGTAAGAAGGTACCTTGTTTTCAGAATGTAGAGTTAATTAGACTTTCGGTGTATCATCTTCATTAATAGCACACAAGGACAGAAGTTCTTCTTTAGTTTGACAATTACTCCAAAATTTCTTGTGGAGTTGGATAGATTAAAATTAGAATTTGAGTAACATGAAGCAGTTCTTCATCTAGAATCTGCATTCAATTTTTCAAAATTCAGCTCAAGTACTTTTGTTAAGGTTTCTATTTTAAATGTGTAATTTGTATACAAACCCTATTAAAGTTAGAAAGAGATAGGCACCTGCTCAAAAGCGTACTAGAAAGTTTATGCTATTACTGACTAAAACTGACATCTAAACAAATTGCTTAGGTTAAGGAGCGTGTGGCACAGGCAAGGAAAGCTCAAAAGATATGGGCACCAAGTAGCTTCAAGCAAAGGCGTCAATTTCTGCGGATACTTCTGAAGTATATCATTGAACATCAGGATCTTATATGCGAGTAAGGACACCTAATTGCACATAGATATAGATGAAAATAAATAATGTCTGAAGAATAAATTAAAGACCATTTGTTCTGTTTTGTTTGATATTTTGAATATGACAGGGTCTTTGACACCTTTCAATGAACTCTCATTTCTAGAGAGAGAAGGAATAAAGTGTTGTCTGAAAAATATTCAGCATGTTCAATGAATTATAAGATCCCACTCTTGAGTGGAGCATGCGATGTAAACACGGGATCATTTTCTCATTAGACTAGACTTCATTTATTCAATATGAGAGAACTCACTGATACTGTTCATGCTAAGGAATGCATATGATTAAAATTCATGATGCCTGAGCACTCATAAGTTTTAGGGTTCTTGTTTTTCGTGTATTATTAGTCTAATCAGCAATGTGTACAGCTGAGAATCCTATGGGATATTCAAAGTAACTATTTCAACAGGGTACAAAAGTTTCATGTATCTTCATTAATTTGTGTAGTTCACAGTCCAAAGTCATGAATTGTTTTCAAGTGATGTAAGGAGATTTTGTTTGTCTCAATCGTTACTATTGATGCCTGTATGCTTATAGGGATAGAAAATATCTCAAAATTTACAGTATTTTTTTCTCTTCCTTTTTACAGCTTTTCTTTCATGTTAGTTAAGGTTTCAACATTTCATGTGGAGATAATTACTATATGAGGTTTAGTTTAGTGCTGACTCATGTGATACTTCATTTAGAATTTCTTCACGTGATACTGGAAAGACCATGGTAGACGCTTCTTTGGGGGAAATTATGACAACGTGTGAGAAGATCACTTGGCTTCTGTCCGAGGGAGAAAAGTGGCTAAAGACTGAGTACAGGTAATTGCCTAATCACATGCGCGTTCTCCTGAGATAAAAACTTTATCAATACACCCTTACCTTTGATTGAGTTATGTAAACTCATTTAAGGCATTTATGAGCTATGTTTTTACCTTTTTCTACTGAGCAAACTCATGATATTTAGTAGGTACTGTACAATCCTGTGATTGTTTCTTTGGTTGATTTGACACACTTGGTGCAAGATTCTCTCCTCTTGGTTTTATATCGCCTTTCAGCTAGTACTGCTACATGACATGATCCCAGATCCCCTTTTAGTATTTCTAAAATTTTGATAAGCTACTTGCATTTCTCTTTATTTAGGCCTCTGGAAACCAAATGGTGAATCTTTTTTCCTTTCAGCTGAAACGGAAGCTGCTGCGTTGGCATATAGTTTCTCTATAATATCACTTCTATTTTCTCTAGTCTCTAATTGTTGGCTAGAATATAGCCATAAATTGCAAGTCCCCTAGCATTCTTATTTACTTCTGAATGAAATTTCATATTTGTCTGGATTGCATTTTCCAAGAGAATGTTTGCCTAGAAAACCAATGAAAATTGATAGCCATCACCTTATGATCATAGATCCTGTGGAAGATCAATGATTCACAAGACAGCCAAAGTGGAATTTCATCCCCTTGGTGTTATTGGAGCTATTGTTTCATGGAACTATCCATTTCACAACATATTCAATCCAATGTTGGCAGCAGTCTTCTCAGGAAACAGCATTGTGATTAAGGTATTATAGCTTTCTGAGATTGCCAATTTTTCTTTCCAAACGACCATTTCATGTTTGAACTCTTCTAGGAATCCACCAATTCTCCTTTGTCTTGGTTGGTAAGGGATTGTGTTTCCCACAGCCAAAGTTTGGGGTACGGGAATAGGTACCACCCTCTCCTCACCTGCCCCCTAAAAAAACAAAAAAGAATCTTGTAGGAATCTGGAACGAAGCAATGAATGGATAACACAGTGCATAGTTCAACTAAACTAAGATGCCCCCGTATGCAGGGAATTCACCTTTTGGAAGTCATAGGCAAAGAGTTTTCGCTTTGGTAATTGACCGTTATCTAGGTTTCTGCTTGGGATAATACTACATTTCAGGTCGGGATGTTGAATCTCGAATCGCGTATAGTTGTTTCCTCTCAATTTTTCTGCTTTCTTTCTTCATCTTCCCACTTTTTTCTTCCCTGTGAAGATACTTTGCTTTCAGAAACTTTTTTTAGTTATCTGGAGTCTACTTGCCATCCTGCTTTCTAAATGGTATGAATACCTACATTCAATGCTTTCCAAGGTTAATTACCTGCATTAGTTGATTTCGCATTGTTTAGTCCCTTTCCGTTGAACACAACATTCATATGAATTAATATATACAACAAATTTCAAATGAGGAAACTGAAGCAATATTTAATGGATGTGGTTTGACAGCTGAAGTATCTTTGTGATGATAGAGCTGTATGGTTTCTGCTGCAGGTTTCAGAACATGCAAGTTGGTCAGGATGTTTTTATCTGCGTATAATCCAAGCTGCCCTCGCTGCTGTAGGAGCTCCTGAAAATTTAGTCGAAGTAATAACTGGGTATTGATCCATTCATTGATTTCTGTACATGAACTTGTATTGACTGATCTTCCATATTGAAATTTCTTGCCAGGTTTGCTGAAACAGGAGAAGCGCTAGTGTCAGCAGTAGACAAAATCATATTTGTTGGATCACCTGGTGTGGGTAGAATGGTTAGATTCTCTCTTGGGCTAGGGAATTACTAATAAACAGTCTAAGAACCTAAATGGAAGTGGCCTTCATTCCTTTAGCAAACTTCATGCAATTAAATCAGTGATTTATACTATTCATGAAGCTCCAAAGATTTTTACTTTTCTATGATGCTGCAGATAATGAGAAATGCTGCAGATACGTTAATACCTGTTACACTTGAGCTTGGTGGAAAAGATGCATTTATTGTCTGCGAAGATGTGAATGTACCACATGTATGAAACTCTCCTTTCAGCACTGTTGTCTTTTTGGTTTAGATGGCAGTCTTTGCATGACCATAATAGTTATTTGACATCTTTGAACCAGTGCCTGTCATGTGCAAGCCTCATTAATAAATCATTAAATTTATACAGGTTGCACAAATTGCTGTCAGGGGGGCTCTTCAATCAAGTGGACAGAATTGTGCTGGAGCTGAGAGATTTTATGTTCATAAAGACGTTCATTCAGCATTTGTTGCTGAAGTTGTCAAAATTGTGAAATCTGTAACTGCCGTGAGTATGAGATTGTCATAACTCTAGCATTTCCTGCAATAAATTTTTCATTTTGTTTTTTGAAAATTTTCTTATCCGTGTATCGGTATTATTTTGATGGTTTGCATGAGTTTTGAATTTAACATCTATTTGACTTCTAAATTGATGTATTGTTCAAGTGTTTATCTCCAATGCTGGAATCGGAAAAGCTCAAAACGCTTAGATATACCTCATATGGGGCAAAGAGTGTTCCCTTTGTTTATGTCGTTTAACATTAGTATTATGTTTTACATAGAAACTGAAGTACACATTCTGGAATGTTAAGTTATGACCTCAAAGTTTGTAATTAAAATAACTCACTATGTTTTCTTGAATAGATATTCTTCTAATAGATTATCTTGTGCAGGGTCCTCCACTACTTGGAAAATATGATATGGGAGCCATCTGCATGCAGGAGCATTCTGAAAAGCTTCAGAGTCTGGTAAATGATGCCCTTGACAAAGGAGCTGAAATTGCTGGTCGAGGAAGTGTTGGAAATATTGGTGAAGGTGCCGTGGATCAATACTTCCCTCCTACTGTGATTATAAATATGAACCATACCATGAAACTGATGCAGGAAGAGGTATACACTTGTATTTTCTGAACATCTTGTGTTTGATCTCCTGGAAATGAAAGTTTATTCTTTTGTCATATTTTGCAATTGAGACAGGCATTTGGGCCAATTATGCCTATAATGAAATTTAGTTCCGATGAAGAAGTTGTTGAACTTGCAAATGATTCCAAGTATGGTCTTGGATGTGCTGTGTTTTCTGGCAGCCAGCGTCGTGCCAAACAGATAGCTTCCCAGATACACTCTGGAGTTGCTGCAGTCAATGATTTTGCTTCGACTTATATGTGCCAGGTAATCTTAGTTTCTTGGTACAGAATGAGGCTTGGTTTCTTTGTTCGGCTAAGCTTAAAATAAATATTTTTTTATTGAAAATAAATTGCTGGTATTGACAGTAAGGCTAGTGTTACTTTCAAATAAGTAGCTTTGTTTTATATAAAAAAGGAAAAAAAAAAAAAGGGGATAAGTTATTCAAGCATGTTCTATATGTCCTCAAATTTTCTTAGTCTTCCGGTTTAAATACTGGATGACTATTTGCGCAAGTTTCTTACGCAATCCCGTAAACTTTCTTATGTTTCATAGCATTCTAACTTTTCATATCTGTCAGTCCCTTCCATTTGGAGGTGTAAAGGAGAGTGGATTTGGAAGATTTGCTGGTGTAGAAGGGTTGCGAGCTTGCTGTCTTGTTAAATCTGTAGTGGAGGATCGATGGTGGCCTTTCATCAAAACCAAGATACCGAAGCCTATTCAGGTTAATTTTAGCTCGCTTTTTGAATCAGTTATACTTCTGTTCAAAATTGACATCCATCATTCTCTCTCGGGCAAATGCAGTATCCTATTTCAGAGAATGGGTTCAAGTTTCAGGAGTCGCTTGTAGAAGCTTTATATGGCTTGAACGTGTGGGATCGTTTGCGGGCATTGGTAGATGTTCTCAAAATGCTGTCAGAGCAAAACGCGTCTAAAGGCAACAAGAGAACTGACTGAAACTGGTATCCAGCTCTAATATACTTCATAGTTTCTCTTTCCCCGTGATTTATCGAATTCTATAAAGTGTCTAATTTCCTCAAACCTTTTCAAATAGGGTCCAAGTTCACGAGCACATTCTGAAACAAAATGAAAACGTTACCTTAGTACTGAAAACCTTTTTCTGATGTGGAATTTTGATGGTTTTGGGATAATATTGAATCCTAATAATGCTGACCTATAAATGAACCAAATTAGTGCACAAATTGTATGAAGTTATTCTCAATGACAATTTAGACATTGACAATTATACTTAGCATCGGTTTGACGTACTTAAATTCACCCAATTTATTTTTTGCAACAGTATAATGGGGGCTTATATCTACATCATGATGTATTCATGTCAACAAGTAAAAATTGATTAATAATTTTATAGCATGTATCTTTTCAAATTTGCTGCCCTCAAATAAATTTCTATTTACCAAATGAAATTGGAAAAAAGATTGAAGAGCAAATAAGTAAATTTTTCATGACAAACTCAGTTCTGTCAATTATTTTTCAGAACCACACTATTTTTAATGCATATGTTGATGTAGAAAACTTTGTTTCACAAAAAAAAAGTGCCATCATACAGACGCTTAATCACTAATACTTTTAAATGTGGCCAGATAAGGAAGGTTAGTAATAATTTTAAAACAGGGTAAGAAATATCTATATAATATACATTCTCTCTAAATTTTTTATCTTCCTTAAGCCAGTCATAAATTGGCGTATGTGATACGACAAGCCATGGATCAATTTAGTAACTAAAGAAACAAAGATTTAAATTGTTGAAGCATGGCTTGGATAAATAAAGAAAAATTGCTCATATTTGCAACAACAATAAAATCCGAAAACAAATTCAAAATAGAATATACCAAAATCATGACACGGTATAACGAAAATGAAGTGAGACAGTAATTTAAAGAGTGACTCGCGCATGTTTGGCACATTTAAACAATTTTTTTTACTTTTTCCTATTTAATATAGTTTAATTATATTTGGCATCGTCCAAGCCAAACATACGAAGCGTAAAGTGGAGCGTGGAGTAATTCAAAAGAAAGACTAACCAAAACCCAAAGTCATTTATCCAACAGCAACCTTATTCACACTTCATTGCACGAGTGACTTCCCAGTTAACCATATCATCCTGCCTTCCACAGTCCACTATTGCCACTATAAACTTTTCAAGCTCAAGCGAAGACGGATACATAATTTGTTCCTCCTGAAAACAAAAAATCCAAGTGTAAAAATTAGTAATAATTTTCTTGATAAGTAACTTGATAACGTCCAAAAAAAAAAAGTTGCTTTAAAACCAAGACAAAATGCTTTCACAAAGGAGGTTCTTTTATTTTATTATTTTTTTTTTTTTTGTGCATTACCTCAGGCAGTTCATGAAACTCATCTGTGGATATTTGCAGCAACTCGGCAGCAGTCTGACCAGTACACCAAGCAAAAACTTTTCCAGTCTCATCTGCAAGTGTTATCTTTACATGGAAGGTACGAACAACTTCAGCATTGCAAATGCTGTGACAAAATTTGCATTTAAAATCGCCATCACGAGTCTTGTCAACAAAATGACCGCAGAGGATATGCGAAAATCTTGTATTAACATGGCAATGTTCAATTTGATCCAGCCATACTCGACATACCTGAATTCAAAGAGGAGACCATATTAGAAAACCATGCTGTATGTCCCAAAGAGACGAATAATGGGGGTGGGGTGGGGGTGGAGAAATCAGTGAGAATAGGTACAAACTATCTTTAAGGCTACTAAATCTTTAACGACTAGAATAGACCATATTAGATTTGGTTTACCCGTCTCTCTTCTTATTTGTTCTATTGAAACGTTATTGCTCTTATGAATGAAAACCTTTAAGTCTACGTGAAACATTTCTCAACCAAGAACACATGAGAAAATCTCCCTACACAACTTCATGAGGGATCAGAGAGGAATACTAAATGGGAAACAGAGTAAAAAGATTAGTGAATGAGCTTGTGCGCAATTGACAATTGCAAAATACAAAACCAAGATTACATACATGAGTACCGTTCTTCTGGACGGAGAGATTAGAAAGGTGAGATAATTTGTGGAGACAAGATGAATTTAGCAATGCTGGCAAGCAACTTATATTGACGAATGAAGCTCCACTTTCATTCTCAAACCATGATAATTCGAGGCTGTCAAGGAAATAATCGAATCATATGTACTCCAATTTATGGATAAAGAGGGGAAAAAATGCAAATGAAGCACCAGAAAACAAGAATTAAAATTCAAGAGAACGTTAATTTCTTTCATTACTCAATAACATTGATTTTTATGACTTACCCCTTTTTTGGTGTCACAGAAGATTTTAAACCACGTACAAAAACTGTGTGGCCCATTCCTAATCTTCCCAGTGACCTGAAAAGTATAAATTTGAGAAATAAACGAATCAGGACATTGCGCTTGGCTTGTTATAGAAATGAATGTAAATATTTACAGAGGAATATTACAAAAATGTTACCAAGAATTAACAAAATGTAGCTTTGCCCAGATTGCTCCAGTTGTATCCTCAATCTGCAGACTAACTGAGGCCTCTGAAGTACATTTGATGTCTGTAACAATACCATAGAGGCTGATGCTAGTCATCTTGTCACGCAGATCGACTACAAATGACTGGAACACTTCAAAAATGTAAGAGGTTAAGAAAAAATCTTAGAACTAAAATACAATTGCAATTATTGTCTATATTTGTCTAGATGCAAAGAGATTTCGTAACAATGAGCATAGCTTAACTATAACCGTATGCCTGAATAGACTTCGAAGACAGATTAATTTTCTAGTCAAAATATATTTATAACCACAAAATTGTCTCTTTCATAATTTTTACCTAAGAGGTAAGAGCAAATTGGCCGAGCTGCAAATAATTACATTAACCTGTTTAGAATTGAAAATTTTCAAAGTGATGACCAGATGGAACTATGACATAAAGAAGCATGCTGCTAAAGATTACATGTTCTCGATTTTAAAATTTTGATGGAATGCTAATGAGAACACAGTTATCAAACTTTCATTTGTCAGGCTAAAGGCACAGGGCTAACTGAATTGTGTGCATGATATTGTCTTACAAATACAACCGAATCTACAGATGTTTTATATTATATTCCTCTTAGTGATAGAAAGAATGAAAAACTAATTATAAAATTCTGTAGATTGAGCATACTTACTCGAAAGGGATAATTACTGAAGTCGATTGAGCCTTGATAATCGCAAGGCAAGGTTACTTGGGAAACTATAGGTCCCTGACTTTGATCACTTAACAGCCTTGATCCTTGGCAATGGTTCTGAGTCAAAGCTACACATACCTGAGAAACCAAAGAGCTAACTTGCTCTATTAACACACTTAAAAATTTAATCTATAAACAGGAAGACAATCAATGATTTATCACTTACTTGTTCCTCGTGCAGAATACGAGGCACCAAATATAACTGGGTTGCACTACCATATTCAAGGCAAATTTCGTTGCACGTTTCTAGATAACTATCAACAGGACTTGCTATATATGGTCTATCCAGGGCAAGCATGCTTCCCACACTGAAGAAAAACAATTGCAATCCATCAATGTATGACTTTAAAAAAAAAATGATAAGGCACTAACCGTATAAACTAGCCTACCTGAAAAGATTGGCAAGCAGAGTCTGCTCTCCCCAGAGTAGAAATTTTAACCTGGTACCGTCGTTATCAACAAGAGTTATTTGCTTTCTCTGCAAACTACCATACTTTCCTTGAATTTCCAGAGGTCCAATATGTTCAATCCTATCCAAAATTGGGAAAATAAAAAAAGAGCATGAGTCACTGAGAATAGATAATGCTAAAATGCAGAGTTGGACGGTTCTAAGAATTAGCATGCATAGAGTATACCCTTATAAAGAAGTGGAATCTGTGAACATTTATAATTAAATTATGGATTAATAGCAGAAAACCCATAGAAACGTTTCAATTTGCGATATATCCCCTACCTATTGAAAATCGCAAAAACTCCCTTCCCCCTGTTTGAAATCTTTTGTGCGAAAACCGCCCGCCATCAAGATCTGTCAAATTTGCCGTAAAAAACAATAAAAAATGCCAAAATTGAAAATGAATAATTATAATTTCAGTACCCAAACTTTTTATTTTTTTACAAATTGTACCCAATTTTTTATATCACCTACAATCTCAAACCTTTAAAACTTTATCTTCTTCCCCACCTTTAACCATACCCAATTAAACCAAAATCATAACCCAAAAAATCCAATTAAATTCAGAACTCTAGGATACTCCTTAAACCAAAATCATTAAGAAATTATCATATAAATCCACACCATACAGATTCAAACTTTGCCTTTTCATTTTTGATAATATCAGTGCTCATCGGTGTGACTACATTGTACAATACTGGATTGATTTTTGGTGGGCTGAAATATGCTCTTCATATCCTACCTCTGGGAGACTCTATTATTGAAGTGTGAAGCTTGCTGGTCCAGGCTGGGAACCCTTTGCCTCATGGATCACTGGATGGTAAATTTAATAATTTAGTTTTGGTGGTCAAAATCCACAAGCATTTGAAAACGGCGTCCAATAATTGAACAACTTTATATTCTGCACCTAGTGCCCTCAATTCTGATCCTTTTATTTTTGTGTGTGTGAAATTTAAATGTAGCTTGACTGAACCTTGAGTGTAAAATGGGTTTTACTTTCTTGGAACCTTGCAACATTTGTAATGGTGAATCCATATTGAAATTCGTGTACTAAATGTTTAATGTAAAACAGAAACTTAGCGATAAAAAAAGGGAGCGCAGAAGAAACTTGCTTGCAATAACAGTTCGAGACTTAACAATTGACCAATTTAGAAGTTTTACGCGACTATAGGTGGTGTTGCTTAAGCTTGTTTTAATTTCTATCCAGCTCAGAAGTGTATGTTTATACCCTTCACCATCGCTATTTGAGAAGTATCCCAGAGTTCTGAATTTAATTGAATTTTCTGGATTTTGATTTTTGTTTAATTGGGTATGGTTGAAGGTGGGGAAGAAGATGAAGTGAAGTGGGGTGGGGTGGGGTGGGGAAGAAAATAAAGTTTGGAATTGTAGATGGTACATAGAAAAAATTTGGGTTCAATTTGTATAAAATAAAAGGTTCGGGTACTAAAATTACAATTATTTTCTTTTAAATTTTGGCATTTTTTACTGTTTTTAACTGCAAATCTGATGAATCTTAACGAAAGGAGGTTTTTCGCACAAAAGGCTTTAAATAGGAGGGTTTTCTGCGATTTCTAATAAGTAGGGAGGTATATCACAAATTGAAATATTTTTAAGGGATTTTCTGCTATTAATCCATTAAATTATATTTATAAAATGGTAAAGTTGATTATATTACAGATGAATAAGAAAATGGTATTTCATTGATCTTTCTTCTTCCCAGTAATGAAAAGGCATATTGAGCCAAACAAAAAGGAAAGAGAGATAAAAAGAGCCTATTAGGCTCATTCATTTCAAATAGAAACACATGAAAGAGACAACATTGTACCTTGCATACAAAGAATACGAAGTACCTTCCTTCACAGCGTCAAGAGAAATGGAAGAAAAGGAATCAGAGCAAAATTGTGCTCCAAGCAGCATCGCATCATTATCTTCATCCTGTGTCCAAACATACAAGTAGAACTAGGTTTGGAAATTGAATTGGAAAACCATTTCACACTGGACCAACAATGACTGACAAGTAGAAAGAGCCATTAGACTCAAAGTAGCTATTCATAAGAGATAGCACGTACGGTGAAGATTCAGATGACACATTAAATTTAGAGCTTCTTCAAAACCATTTTTTTTTTTTACTCTTATCAAGTGAATATGCTTCGTGATCATGAGCAATGAATTAGTCATCATATTTCCTATCGCCATCAATTCGAGATCTTTAGAAAGGAGTGCCTCGATTGCATGAATGGATTTACAATTTTTAACCGTTGTATTGTGTGATGCTAAAACTAGCAAAAGGGATCACTTTTGTAACAAAAGTTAACCTTGAGAATCAGGAAAGAACATAGAGTTTGATGCATACCTCGTCTAACAGTATAATGAAATATTCGGTCGGCAAAAGTCGTGCCCGACTTGAACTCCCTGCGGCCATTCGAAGATAACATCCAGTCAGGAAAACTTCCCTGCCCTTATTCAGAATTCCATTTTTGGGGTCAGCTACATTGTAAAACCTGCTTCAGAATGCTAGATAATTTAGAGCAAGCGAGTTCATGACCAGGGGACAAAGAATATGTACTTGTCCAAAAAAGAAGGAATGGCAGAATATTGCAGAGCTGCTATATTCAGCTACTAGTTTGCTTAACTTTTACTGTATTTGTTTCCAACTTTTTTCATATTTACCAGTGCATTGTATTTGGTATACGTTGTGCAACCCTTATCTTCCTAATACCCAGACTAACCATGCATTACTGATCATCCAAAAAGATTCCAAAACCACATGCAGAACATAATTAAGTACCCAAAATGAGAAGCGCACTTAATCAACTACCCACAGTAATCCCACTTACTAAGAGTAATCTTGTTGACAGGAAACCATGAGAAGTTTGGTTGTAATATAATTGTTGAGAATAGCTAGAGGGGGGCCAATCTTAAGAGATGTAAATGGATTACTCACCAGTAACATCATGATGAAAAAAAAAAAAAAGACAAAGCTGGACCTCTTAACAAGATTCAATAATGTTAGAAATGTGCTAAATTAGAGTGTGATTTATTTGCATCACATTCAAAAGAACAACTGAGGAAAGCTATGAAGAATGTTTCGATGCGCAGAAGTATAGCAATATTATTTCATGTTGCAGCACTAAACCAAAATAAAGAGCAAGTTTCATCCATGTATATTAGTCAAACTTTCATATAAGAATAATTTCAATTATATCAGTGCAGCTTAAAGACATTCACCTTCTGTGCAGATATAGATCTATAGTATTAGAGCTCCAAATATCCCCCAAGCTAAGCATGTAAATATTTGTCCCTGTAAAAAATCATACTTCAGCTACTGGAAAACTATACCAGTACATGAGAATAGAAACTGTTCACAACTGCACCAACTGAAGTTAATCAGAGCTACAAAACAAAAATAAACGGCATTATAGAAGACTAAATTCCATCTCTTCCAAAACCAACAAAATTTTCATCTTAAGCCTGAACACATTTTCTATTACATGATGATAGCAACTAGAAAACTAATCAATGACCCTCTTGGACTTCTATCAATCATTACCTGAAATATGCTCAATTAAGTTAAGTTGATAGTACAATTTTGACCAATTCCAAATAACATCTAAAAACAAGCACTGGTTGCACCAATTCATAAGATCTGAATGAAAATTCTCTTTGTTTAATGCATGTCAAATACACAAATGAGTAATCCATGCAAATGTAAATGGATTTTAGTACATGCAATTGTAAATGGATTTTAGTGGAGATAAGAAAATATGCATGTTTCTACAAAACAATTATAGGCTCTCATCACACCTGGAAGAATAAAAGCATCGATTACAACTCCTTCAATGACACTGCTCAAGGATAAGAACTTTTTCTCATATATAGAATCAATTGTAACAGAGTTTGGTAGCTTCCCTCTCCTATGTTTCTTCTTTAATTGAGTAATGCATTCCGGCTGCTTTTTCAGAGCTCCACTTCTATTCTGCTCGTACCAAGCCTATATGTCCGTGCATACAAATTAATAGGCAACATAGTTACGCTTAAATCATTGTAAAGCATATTAATCAGAAAAGAATTTCCAAATATTTTAATCTAGAATTTAGTAATCAATGGAGCTGTAGACTGTAAAATTGATTCGCCAAATTTTTACTTTTTTTTATCTATTTTCGATAATTTTAAATGTTTAATCAGAGATAGAGTGGAAAAATATCATCTAGAGGAATTCAAACAATATTTACAGAACGTGCGAATATTCAGGCCTATGACTAATGTCTACCAGCATATATAGAGTATAATATTTCAGGTATAACAACAGTAAATAAATATTAACCGAAAATTTATCAGATACATACATTAATTGTTTGAGACAGCTCTTTCGAGATCACATATCATAATTTTAAAATTAATTAGAGCATTCAAATTTCATTTATTTGAATCCATAAGCATAATCATACACATTATAGAAATTTATAAATGGACAAAAATAATTATTTAAATTAGGACCTGAGAAAGCTCAGATAAGAGAATAGCAGAGGTGACGCCACTGGAATAAGCAATGCAAGTCTTGAGAATCCAAGCCGCAATCCAACTCCATCCCGGCCCGTTTATCATCTCTTCTTCCCTTTCGCTTCCTTTTTCTGATAAAATCGATTTTGCATAATCGACGAATTTAAGAAACGGATCCTCTTCTTCATTTTCTTCTAATCTATGCTCGATTTCCATTGTTGAGGCTTCACTGTCCATCGTGATATCGCGGAAAAAGGAGAATTGAAACCTAATTGATGTGAGGTTTGAGATGGCGGGTTACGAGGATAAATAGATTTAAACAAGAGTTTTATTTGGGCGGGAAATATTTTGCGTTAATAAAGCCCTGTTTGTCACACTTTTAAAACAATTTTTTTTTAAAATTCTCATACTCAGGTGTGTTTGGGCCATATTATTTCGAAATAATGTATTTTAGAATAGTAGATTGATGGAGAATATGTGGTTGAAAAAAAAGAAAAATATATTGATTTGATGAAAAATATTTTTTTATTGAAGAATGTATGGTTGAAAATGAGTAGAAGAATGAGAATGAAAAAAATAATGTTGATCAAATAGAGGCTCATTTTCAACGACACATTCATCTAATAAAATATTTTGCAAGTGAACCCAAAAATTTTTCTTGTTTTTTAACCATTATCCAAAAAGTCACTATTCAAAATTCCAAATTTTTTAAAATAATGGTCATCAAACACGAGCTAAGTGTTTTTTTATAATAGTTAAAAAGCTGAGGTAAAGATCAATAATTAATTTTAATCATATATTTTATAAATAATTCAAACGTAAGACTTTTTGGAGAACTTTTAGGTTAAAGAATTTCAATTTCACTGGAGTTATTTAACATTCAAATAATTCGACATCATTCAGTCCCTTTTCAATATGTATTAATAATCCAATTAATCAATTTTAGCTAATGATTACTCTCGAGTAATATTAGCTTTACTCACATATTGACATTTATTATATCTCTGTGTAAATTCATACGTATATAAATGCATGAATTCTTAGAAATTCGATCGATATAACATAACCTATAAAAATTATCATTCAATCTCTTATAAAATCATATGTTACTTATTGTGGACAACTATGGTTTCTCTCTATCTTAATGTTGTCCCTAAACTTATCAATTGATATACAACCAATTGAATGTCATTAAATACATAAAGGCAATTAGCACATAATTAAAGTTGAATGAATCGTTTGAATTAAATAAACATTAAACGTAATATACCTCAAATTAGGTATACAACACCTACAGGCTTGCGATGGAACGCATCAAAACTTTGAAAATCTTCATTTTGGTCTTTAGATTTCTTCATTCGTTCAACTTGAGTTATTTATTTGTGTATTTTTAGTCCTTCGTCTTTTAATATTCATAATTAGGTCATCATCGCAAAATTATTAATAAGTGATTCGATGCAAGTTTTGAAAGTTCACAGTTTACTCCTCCAACTTTTCAATTGTCGAATTGAACTTCTGAAACTTATAAATTTTCTCCTAGTGCTCCATTAATATTTCCCATTGATAAATTACAATCCAAATGATCATGAATGACTTCGAAAAAACTTTAATTAAGCTCCAATTTCACATTTTTCATGCTAAATTTCATCCAAGTAGGGTTTTGTTTTGCACTAATCAATTTCGTTACCAAATACCAATATGTGCGTGCATGCTTGCAAGCGTATAATATGTAAACTGTGCATGCATGAACCTCTAGAGGTGAACAGTCTCCATCCATGCATTGATGTAGCAACTTATAACATTTTCCAAAAATAATCTAAGAAAGTGTACCCAAAATGCATGTAAATTGTCTTAATTCATGAAACAACCTCAAAAGCTTCCGGTGCCAATCTCACTAGGTTTAAAATTGTCTGCTACGTGAACGTGACACAAGAAAGTAGAACTTATCTTTAACTTTGAAATAAAGCATCCGCAAGTTAAGAATCTTAGTTTGTGTTTTTGTGTTGGTTACTCATCAGCCGTTTGAATACTTTTAAGGTCTTAAACCTTTATTCTACCTTAAACCCGAAGAACGAACGAGAATAACTTCACACGAAATTAAGGAATGAAAGTATTATACAGTCTACTTTTTATTTTAAAGAGAGTTATCATTCATTAATATTTTTTTTTTTAAATGCTCGTAAAATATAAAAGATATTTTCGTTCGACGTGACAATAAAAGATGAACATTAAAAGCATTTTAAAAGGCATATTTAGTATGCAATATTAGACATATAAGTAAATCTGAAAAGAATAAAAAATATTGTTTATACTTCATTTTTATCTAGAAATGTATTTATACCTTATCAAAGAATCTATTTCTTTCTATAATAACAAGTCTGGTTTTTTATCCTATAACCGAAGTCTCAATACCTATATAGCCCCTGTTTGATTTAGATAAAAATTTATTTTTATTAAATTTTGACAAAATTTGATGGAATCGGTGATTGAAAAGTTTTGGGTTATATGTACACACACACAAACGTATAAAATTATTAAGCCCATTTTGTTGTAGATAAAAATCAGTTTTTTAGTAGATTTTGATAAAAGTTGATAGAACGTGTGGTTGAAAGGTCGTGAATCCCATGAAATGTGCGATTAAAATTGATAGTTACCTTTGACTCGAAATTTTCATTTGATTTTAATCCAATCCGAAACATGGGCTGAATAGACAGGACTTGTCTCCTATATATATCTTCTATAGAATCACAGATTTTACACAATATATAGCTTCTCCCCATATATCATAGGTGGCTGAAGTTCAAGAGAGATGGAAAATACAAATATGATCAAGATTGGTCCAATTGGGGAAAACTCTGAAAATGTATGGGATGAGAAGGGTCACACTAAAATTGTTCAGATTTTTGTTTCATATGATACCATAATCCATTCTATTCAATTTCAACATGATAGTGAAAATGGAAAGTTGGTGCTGTCTGACAGACATGGTCAGAATACTGGAGACAAGTTTAGTATTGTAAGTATATATTCCCTTGTTATATATTTTATTTTCGTTAATATTGTTTATATATAGGGTTGCTTATTAATTAGTACTAGGGTTTCACTCATATTTTTCACATAACGGATTTGAAATGAGAGGTTGATCTAAGTTACTGTGCCTATAAACTGAACTATGGTTGGGGTTGAAAGATTTAAATAATCTCTAACACCTCAAGAATTTAAGTCGAGTTGAATAAAATGTAGTGCTCAAGCTACACAACAAAATCTGAGTTCACGTCTCGTCCCCACCCGTTTGAACATCATATGCCATTAAATTCAGAATTTTCATTGAAAAATTGGTTAGAAAAGAAAATCTATGTTTGAATAACCAATAATTTGTGCATATACATATATATATATATATATATACACTTTCCCCCAAAGTTATGCTTTTTATGACTCTGTTCTATAGGAAAATGCTTTACTTGATTCTTGAATGATGACCAAAATAGAGACTTCTGCACAAGTGACTCATTAATTTGTTTGCACTTTTGATTAAGAATTTAAGTTTCTATATGAATTTGTTAACAATCCGTATCTATTTTCCCCTCGCCTCTTCACAGCATTTTGCATATGCTTTCTAATGATTTTTTAAAATCCTGCAATAACTCGTAAAGAAACCTCTTAATTCTACTGACCACTCCGTGGAAAAACTACATGTAAATTTTATGAAGCAAAAAGCCCCCGTTTGACAACCACTAAAATTCAACTCTTTTTTCTCAAAAATTTATTTTCAACCACACATTCTTCCAATAAAATATTCTACGCGTAAACTGAAAACCATTTCCCTGCATTTTAACAACTCATTCTCCAAAAAAAAGATTACCAGTTCAAAACTCATTTTAATGGTTGTCAAATATGTGCTTAATTTCTCTTAGAGTATGTTTGAGCCCCATTTTTTCTACCAACTGTACATTTTGGAATAATGATATAATGGAGAATGTGTGGTTAAAAAAAATGAAAAATTTGGATTTGCGTGTAATATAATTTTATTGAAGAATGTATGATTAAAAATAAAAAAATAAAAATGTATTTTGAAAATAATGTAGACTAAACAAGGGTTAAATGTGATAGTTGGGCTCGATATTACGTTTGAGATTCATTTATTCCGTCTTTTCATATACTAGTAGTAAGCACGTGTATTGCATGTCTTATGTATCGAATGGGTTATATGTATAATATTTTTGAAATGCTAATAATGTTTTTTAAAGGAGTTGAGGTAATTGATATTGTTTAAAGAAAAATCAATATTGCATATATAAAGTTTTTATGAAATTATGTATATAATATGAAAATGTTGAATAAGTGTTGATTGAGCTTATTTTTCCATTTCGAAGTTGACATGTTTTTCCTTTCTCAAGAACGAGAAATAATTTTTCAATTGTGTCACTAAACAATGTAACTTGAAAATTATTTTTCTGAAAACATTATAAAAAATAACATATTAGTTTAATAGTGAAACTTCCATAAGAAAAATATTAGCGAATTCTGACATTATACAATACTTACCCATCATACAAAATTAGTTTTAAAATTTCAACTGGATCGTTCCTATAGTTGTAGATCTCAATGAAATCTTTTCAAAGTCTGGATACTTTTATAATCCACTATTCTTCAAATGTATTAAGTTGTCTTATAAAGATATAATCGCAATCTTTATTTGCTGACATCAATCTTACAAATATGAAAACAAATTTAAGATATGACAATAAAAATATACATTAACAGTTAACAAAATAGAAAAAATAATAATTTTCAAATAAAATCGATATCTTGACTCATTTTGTTGATCTATTGAGGAATCAAGCCTCATTTTTGTTAGTATCGACGATGATGTATTCATATGTGATGTTTCTACATACAAAATAAAAGAGTCATTGATATGTTAGTTTAGTAATTTATATATCATTGTCAAAAGAAATCATATAGCAAATATAGGACATATCATACAAATATAATATCATGCAACACATATCTTTATCAATAATGTGATCGTGCTCAGATACCGATATGATGCAATGACATTTGCTATTTATAATTAACACTTCAAAATTTGTTTAATACCGAAAATTGGGTAAATATGAAAAAAAAAAATTCAAATAATTTTATTTAATAGAAAAATCAGTCAAAGACAAAGTGACTGTTGTTCACATTTCAACAAAATTCTAATTGTCAAAGTTCAATATAATTGCATCTATTCTAATGTCCCTCATCTCTTTTAAAAGTAATTATTAAATCATAGTCTAATAAATAGTAAAACAACTAAATAAAAACCATAAAATTAGAAACATATAAAATATAAAACGTCAAGCCCAAGATAAATTACAGTGATGGAATGTGATTTTGGCATATAGATGTCCATCCAAATATGACTCCACGAATTCATAAATATGAATAAAAAAATAATGCATATTTGCCTGAATATGATGAGATAATAATATTGTCTAGTTGCCACGTGCTTAGAATGTCCAGAACATGTGTATGTAGAGAAAATTAAAATGATTCTTGATAATAGATAAATCTAAAATATAAATTTCAAACAATTAAATCCATGATATTTGTAAATTAAATTGAAATGAGAATGAAGCTTATCTAATCTCAAAATAAATAAATAAAATCTTCACAATACTCATCAATTTATAAGTAGCGTATGTTCATCATTTAGATAGACATTACTAAAAGAATTAAAAAATAAAAATAGAGAAAAAGAAACCATGTTATCTTTTAGCATAATTAAAAATTTAGTCAAAAAAACAAAATAACGATGTCTTTTGTGTAGAATTTGTCTCGCGTAAAACGACTCAGCCAAAATTTCAATTCCCAACATGAATATATTCACATACATAAGTATCATATAGGTTATTTTCGAGTTTTGAAAACACAAAAAAAAAATTACTTTCATTAACAACAATTATTACATTTAGCTCACAAAAACTTGCTTTCATTGACACGGTTATAAAATGAGAAATGTTGATTTTTATAGCTATAATGATTTTAATTATATTTATTACATAGTGTATATACTAACACAAAGCAGCCATTCATCCTCTCTCTCATTTATTTAGATTAATTATTAATTATAAAAATAATCATCTCTCAATCCCTTTCACACATTCCCCATTAGCACGAAATTTAAAAATGTAGCCTCGACAGACTCTCACCATCTTCCTTCATTATATGTTCTCTATATATTGAAAATTTTAATTTGTTAATATTGTGTGCATGATTTAGAATTTCAACATTTATTATAATGTTATAATAATATATTTAGTTTCTAATGATAATAAGAATATAGCAGAAAATAATTGAGGACTTAAGTATGAAAATAAACAAAAATTATAAATGTTTATTGCAGTTATAATATTGTGTGGTTAATAAAAATTTTAGTAGGATATAATTACCTTATCATTTGTTATTCCGTTTTTATCTAAACTTAGGTATTATGGGGATTCATATGTAACTATCAATTAAAACAACTTTTAAATAAAGGTAAATATGACATAAAATAATTTTTTTTCTCAAATTATATAGTAACATTCTATATACAATAATGTTATTACACAAATATATTATTTAGTTGTTAGGATATTGTGTGAAACAACTAAATGAAACAATCATTTAAATAATATTTATGTTATTTTTTAAGCTAACTAAGTCAACCGAAGGAATAAATTTAATTTTATAAAAAATTGTTAACAAAAATTAATATAATATTAAAAAATTTAATTTAGGGAATTATTGACAAGTGGAAAAGAAAATGATTTTTTTTTAAAATTTCATATGAATAAATTAAATTAATGTTATTAATTAATTATTAACAAAACTAAAATGGTAAAATTAAATAAGGATATATTGGACGTGTAGCTAAATATGTAAGGAATTGATGTTATTAATTAACTATGAACGAAACTAAAATTAAATAAATGTATATTGAGCATATAACTAAATATAAATATGTAAGGGTAAATTGGGTATTTAAAAGTTTCTCTCATTCTTTAAATATTTATCTTTAAAATAGGAAGTTATGCGTGTATATACACATGACGGGTGAGAGAATTAATTGAAATTGGTCCTATTAACCTTATTTTCCAAATGAAATCATATAAAATCGTGATTTATCATTAAAATAGTAAGAGTGCAAGATTTTTTAATGTAAGGAGCAAAAACGCTCATCCTAACTTCCCGTCAAGTATCGATTAGTAATAGAGATTGGCAAGTTCTTGTCATGTGTGGATCAGTACTGTATATTGTTTTCATTTTATGAGTACGTATACTAAAAATGTTAGATTAGTACACTGTTTTGACAAAAATCAAGCAACGTCAAGAGAATCGATAGCATTTTCCGAGTTATTGACTTGGATGTGCTTATTGGAAGCAAAGATTTTGAAACTCTTGTGCCAATTTTATATAGAATCTTGGATTAATAGTAGAAAATCCTTCTACAAATGTTTTTACGTGCGATATACTCTTTACCAATTGAAAATCGGAGAAAATCCCTTGTTTAAAATCGTTGTGCGAAAAACCTCATTGCTATCAAGATTCATTAGATTTGCCGTTAAAAATAATAAAAAAAATGTCAAAATTAAAAAGAAATAATTATAATTTAAGTACCCAAACTTTTTATTTTTATAAATTAAATCCTTTTTTTTTTTTTTTGAGATTGTAAAATCCATTGGAATCTACATCAATTTGGAGGACACGTTTGGTTTTCAATATAAACTAATAAGTAAAAATGTTAAATGTTTGGAGAGTACTAAATTTTAACAAGCTTCTAATGTTTTGCCAGTGATGATAGTGCTGCTGAAATCATAAAGATTCTTACATCAGATTTACAGAATAGCTACAAGATTTATAAGATTAAAGGGACATTGGTGGTTTGAATCATTTCTATGCAAGCAAATGTATAAATACAAAAGTTAGAGGCTTGGTGGTGTCGGGACATTTCTATTCTGTGATCTCGAGTCACTCTTTGCACCAACCTTCCGAGATGGCCCCAACTGAACATCCAGTTTTGAAGGGTCTAAACATAGTTTTGTGATGATGAACTCGTCTAAATTGAAACCACTTCCGTTGGAATCAGAGGACAAACTGCCGAATTCACCTTCAACGTTGGATTCTGATATCTTTAACGGAGAATCCTTGACCTTGTAGTACGGGTTTTGGTCGATATTCAAAAGTTTCTTTATGCTATCAATTGCTGGATCAATTATGTCTAAGAATCCCATGATCCATGATGCATCGTCAACAACTTCAGTACGCTGCATTTCAAAACAACAAACACACACATCTTAGCCCTTGTTTGGTTAGGATTAAAATCTCAAAGTCAAAGTAAAAGCCAACAATTAATTTTAACCACACATTTCATGGGCTTAGATTCATATTGTCGTGGTGGTAAATGCATGCATGCTTGGAATTGGGAAAGAGCTTGTTTGGATAAGCTTAAGAATTACTTCTAAGTAACTGTTTTTGGCGTGCCAAACGTGTTTGACATGTTGAGTATCAATGCACTTATTCCTCTGCTGAATTACCTGCTGGAAATAGAGGTTCCGAATTTCCTCAGCACGCACAGAATTCCCTTGATCTTCTTCGAAAGATGCCCACGTCATCCATGTTACATAGCTTTGAGAATTTATGTTAAGCGAAGACCTAAATAATCTTCGTGCTGCAGATAAATTGCCGACCCTCTGCTCTAAAACACCCCAAGCCTGTGGTTAAAAGAGATAGCCTTAGGATCACCATGGATACATATGAACTTGAAACTTCAATAGAAAGTGATTTTAACAAATTAATTCTAGAAACTAATTTCTCTGACTATATTGCGGAAGAGAGAAAATTTTATTCCACATTATTAAAGTAGAAGATCTTCATGGCTAAAATAAAATGTCTAAGAAAATAACCATTGATCATTTTCCACGAATTTAGTGCCTATGCACAAAATGACAAAAATACAAGCTATTAAAATACTATAACAAGTAATACATCCATAAAGCTATATGCTTATTGAAGAAATTTGTATAGTTTGTGATGGGATTTTGATTGATCAAACAAAAGATTCAACTTCGGTTATGCCCTTAGGCACCGCCGTACATAATATAAAAATCACACTTCGATAAAAATAAGAAAGAAAACTAGAAAGCCAGTGAAATGTTGTCTTCCTTACCTGAAAGCAGCGTGCAGCGCTCTCACTAGTTGAATTAATGGATAATGCCTTTTGGTATAATTCCCTAGCTGTAGCTAAGTTTCCTTCTTTCCATTCCATCCACCCCCAGGCCTAAAAAATCAGCCGAAATTTTAGTTAGCAGTATGATGGTGTTTAAGAAAAACAAGCAAATCCATCTTCAGACCTTCTAGAACCTAATTCAGTATAATCAAAATTTCAGAATTCATAAGTTCTTGTAGTGCAGAAGAAATATCTCACAATCCACACAGGCTGGTGCCTTGGATCCAGCTCAGATGCCCTCCGAAACAAAACTCGTGCTACATTTGCAGTTGAGTATTTGTATTCCAATAGTGCAAGCGATTGAAGGAGGACGGGATCTCTTGGATTCACTGCATGCCCTATCTTCAGAAGTTTCTTTCCTAAATCGACATTACCTAGATTAGCTTCAAAGACTCCCCATACATGCCATGCAAATCTATTCTTTGGACTTGCTTGCACTGCTTTCTGTTTCATTGGAAAGAGGTATTACAAAAGGGAAATAAAAATCATATGATAGAACAAAAAAAAAAAAATGATATGGCAGCACTAAATGCTGACATGAAAAGGAAGGTTTGATTTGTGACTTCCCCTGTTAGGAATTAAGTCCTTGTCCCAATCCCGAGGGCAATAATAAAAGAAACAAAAACTGAAATGGATTAATGTTATGACCACTCGGTGCTCCAGATTTTTTCACTATATGAAGAAGGAGATTACAAATTTTTCATCAAAACTCTCTGACTTCTCAGATACCGACCTCCTTAGATTCCTATTTATAACTAAGAAACTCGGGAAATTTACTACAAACATATAAATGCCTAATTGAACTAGGTTGATAAGAAGTTGAGGAGATAAATGAGTAGTATATCTTAGGGTCCATAAATTCGAACACAGTTGATGGCGAAATAACTATAATTACAATCTAGGACGAGGTCTCAAAAGAACAAACCTCAAAAAGCCTCCTAGCAGCCTGAATATTTTCCTGCTGTGCCTCAAGCTGAGCCCATGCCTATACAAAAACGAAGAAGTATATTCCATCAACAATCACCCATGCAGAATACCAAAAAATAAAATAAAAGGAGAAAGTACGTTTCACAACTTACAAGCCAACTGGCACAGCTTTTGGGATTGCATTTTGTTGCCTGCCTGAATAAATATCTAGCTTGTTCATACCGTTTTGCTTTGACGTCAAGAAGCGCAAGTGTTTGGTAAATGTATTCGTTTCCCCCACAATGTTTGAGACCCTTGCCGAGGAGATTCCTTGCCTTTTTAATATTTCCCTGTTTTAACTCCAAGACAGCCCATCCATGCCAGGCTGCAATATGTCTCTTATCAGCAACTGTGGCAGCATCAAATAATTCTCTAGCTCTCCTTATATTACCCAACTTATTTTCCAGAACAGCCCAACACTACTCCAAAGAAATAAGTCCAAGTAAAGATCTGATAAAATAAAAAAAATGATAAGAATGCTGCTTTCTTAACTTCATCTATTCTGCCAAGAAAAGCAATGCACATAACACTGGAGTACTCTGTCCAAATAAATTTGTTTTTAACTTCTCGATCTATGATCTAAAACCAACTAGATGTTTCTCTCTTAATGTCTATTTGATATATGTTCAAATGGGGTGGCGTGGGGGAGACAGTGACTGCAATTAAGCTGTATTTTCAGATTATGCATAAATTCCAGAAATATCTCATGTAAAGTATGATATATAGTCAAATGGGGTGGCGTGGGGGAGACAGTGACTGCAATTAAGCTGTATTTTCAGATAATGCATAAATTCCAGAAAGTATGATATATAGTTCACTTAATGGCTCTTGCTCAAGGAAGATTGAATCAAATCAGGAAAATGATTCTTTAAGCAATCATCCATTTTGTATCCAAGTAGCTTTCTGAACTAAACAGCCGTCCAGAATTAGTGAGTCTTAAGCACACAAATGCATTGAATATGCACCATGTGCTCACGATACTTGAGTACAATAATACCATCTGATTTAAAAGCTTGAGATATTAGAGAAAGAACAACCCCCCCCCCCTCTTTTCAAATTCAACATTCAACAAGCTACCTCAAGCATGGATTCATCTTTACAAGTTAACAATTTTTATAAGTAAACAATCGCAAGACTTAATCCTAGGATCCCCCCCCCTCCCTTTTTTTTTTGTCCAGTTATGCTTTTAACCACCTCGTCTGATCTCCATTTTCTAGAACTCATTTTTCTACTCAAACTCATTTTCCACTGTAAATTTCATAGGGTCCACAACTTTTCGGCCCAAAATTTCACCAACTTCTATCCAAATCTACTAAAAATCAAATTTTTAGCTAAACCAAATAGGGAAGTAGTTTTCGACAATACTGACCTGCCAAATGTAGGGATTTTCCCCTTGTGTTGCTTGGCAACCTTTTTCATACACAGCTCTAGCTTCATTCATCTTTGACTGTTTGCTCAAAATTTTCCCCAAAGCCACATATGGCCTCCCATCTTCTGGCCAATAATATATACACTTCATATAACAAGAAATTACACATAGTCAATAACAGAATTCAGACAACGCTATTTAATACAATTGGCATAAAATTTACCTTCTGAAGTATTATCTCAGCTTCTTCATACCGATAATTCCGAGCCAAAATCTTTGCTTTATACAAAGCCAAATCCAAATTCACCATCAATGGCTTCTCTTCAGACTTCGAATCCATTCTTTCCGGCTCAAAAATGGGCATCTTCTTTGCAAATTTTGAAAGCTCGGCATCAATCATCGAAGACGAATCAAACTGTTTCTTTTCATTAACACTTCCACCATCACCATCTGGTGCTGTTTCATCATCTTCTTCAGAAAACTCCATTACCGGCCTACGCACAACAAGAAGCTCCTCTAAAGACTTCTTGGCAATCACGATCTCCTCTGCAAGTTTTTCTTTTTCTTCCATTTCACTTTCACTTTCAGTTGCAGAATTTTGTGGCTTTTCTTGAAGAAGTGGCGGTAACGATGATGATTCATGGGAATATGCTAAAAAAGGGTGGGAGGGAGTTGCACGAGAGATCTTAAAGGAAATTATGAAGTGCAATTTTGAGGAATTGGGATTTTGAGAAGGAGAAAATAGAGTGAATTTGGAGTTTGAAGGAGAAGAAGAAAAGAGAGTCATTTCTTTCTCTGTCCCTCTCTCTTTCCGTCTCCCCAGCAGCTTCTGTTTTAACTGATATACTGTATGCTTCACAACTGAAATTACCAATGTACCCTTCGTTTATCCCAGTAACGTCTTTCATAAGTTTTTGGTGTCCAAAGAAAAAAAAAAATATTAATTAATGTCACTCTTCTTTATTTTACTGGATTAGTTTTCTTCGTGAATTTGTAAAATAAACCCAATTAATATAATTTTTTAAGTCATTAGCTCTTGTTTGATCCTCATTATCCTCAAAATAAATTTTTTTCCTCTTATTTTCATTTACACATTTTTAAATAAAATAATATTACACATAAATCAATTTTTTTTTAATTTATCAAAATACATTTTAATAGAAAATGTGGCTCAAACAGGTTCAATTTTTTTTAAATACATATGGTGCTTAAAAATGTATTTAAAGGTAAATAAGCTTATAGATAATTTTTTGATAGTCAAATTAAAAATAGATTAATTACTTTATTATTATTAAAAGAATTAATTTGGTCAAATATGTTTTATTTCTAAATTGGTAAAAAATACACGGGAGGGGTCTTAGGTAATTTCATGAGCAACTGCCAGTGGACAGAAATTCGCCAAGTCACTTCACTTTTGGGTGGCTTACGATTTTATCTAAAAAGTAGATTTTCTCTGCCACGTGGAACCGTCTCGTTGGTGGTGTATAATGGATGGCGTAGAAGTGATCTTTCCACCTTGGCCAACGAGTCTAAGTTGAACATACCACATAGTTTTTTTTTTTTCTTTTCTTATTGTACTTATTTTCAATCATATATTTTTCAATATAAAAATATTTTTTATCATATCAATAATTTTTCTTTCATTTTCAACCACATATTCTCTATCACATCAACAAAAAATGCATTCTTGAAGCAAAAATGTCGACCAAAGAGGGGCTAAAATGTTTGATAATCATTTTTTTAAAATTGTTTTTTTTCCTGCGCACACATTTTTTTATCACATTCACACAATAAAATATTATTTATAGAAATTCAAAAATAATAATTGTCAAACATGGACTAAGTCTATGTTTGGTTAGATAAAAATTAATCTTTTAATAAATTTTAATAAAAACTAATAACACGTGTACTTAAAAATTATAAAAATTATGGGTCCATCAAATATATTATTAACATTGATTTTGAATTAAATTTTTATTAACTTTTTTAGTTAGATCAATCGGGGAATAAATCTCTCTTAAAAACAAAGGAGAAAAGAAAAAGAAAAAAACTAAAGGGAACATGTAGCTAATCTCAAATTTGTTGAAACCAAGTCTTGCAATTATAAAGTACAAGAATGCAGATTCAAAATATCTTCAATCGTGTAAGGTATGAGTTACTTTATTACATATTTTTCAAACTAATGTTAGCATTTTTGGCAATTGAAGAACACACAAAGGAGAACTTTGGCAAGCACAAAACAAGAAAACCCACAAAGTATTATTGTATAAATAGTGACAAATGAATTCCTAGTGTATCGAGGTTCCACTATAAGAGATCAAAAATTCCTTTTAACCATAACATTCAAGTCCATTAAGTAAGTTTGTTGGTAAAATGTATTTTGAAAATTATAAGTAGTTTAAAAGTAAGTTCGACTTACTTCTAAGCACCTATCTTCCTTGTGGATTCACTATCTGCGAGAAGACTTCATTGGCACTATGTTCATCTTGTCCATCGCACACTTCATCCTCCTCCTCTTTGATAGTTAGTAAAGTTGTGTGCATATTATAAGCTTCATTTGCCTTTTGTTCTGCCACTCGTTTTGGACCATCCGGATTATTTTGAAACTGGAGCGAATACTCGAGATTCCACAAAACCGCGCCCATTGAAGGGCGATGAACACCATTATCTGACAAACATTTGATTGCTATTTCTGCAAAGTTCTTAAAGCAATCCGGCGTTATCTGTCCCTTAATATGTGGATCAACAATGGTATCAAGTGTGCCCCTTTGATGGTTTAGGATTGCCCATTCTGCTAAACTAACTTGTTCTTTAGGGAGACTAGGATTAAGTGCAGGCCTACTGCATAAAACTTCAAAAAGTACTACTCCAAAAGAATATACATCAGATTTTTCTGTCAACTTCTGTCTACGAAAGTACTCTGGATCTAAATATCCGAAACTTCCTTTAACAACTGTACTAACATGCGTTTCATTGAAGGTTGGACCAGTTCTAGAAAGCCCGAAATCAGAAACCTTTGCAACCCAATTCTCGTCCAATAGAATATTAGTACTTTTAACATCCCTGTGGATGATAGTGTGTTTTGCACCCGTGTGAAGATAGTGAAGCCCTCTTGCAGAACCTATGCAAATATCGAGTCTTTGATTCCAAGACAAATTGGACTTACTATTCTTGTAAAGGTGCTCCCTTAAAGTCCCATTAGCCATGTGATCATACACTAATATCATTTCGTTGTCTTCTTCACACGCCCCGATTAGCGACACCAAATGACGATGTCTTAGCTTTGAAAGCAAATTGATTTCGGTTTGGAACTCATGAACTCCTTGTTCGGAAGATGGATTTGCTCGCTTAATGGCAACTACAGTACCCCCGTCAATGTAGCCTTTATATACCTTGCCAAAACCTCCCACCCCAATAACTCCGGAATCGTCAAAATTGTTGGTTCCAAGTTTTATCTCAGCTAATGAGAAGTACCTACAGAAACCTCCACCAGAACTTGTGTACCGGCTGCTCCCACTACTCTTGCTCGTTTTCGTGCCTGAAGAACTAGAGCTTCCATATAATGGCAACCAACTACTCCTGCCACCGGTTCCTTCCACGACCTTTTTTCTCCCATAGCTGAAAAAGGAAATTCCTGCAACCACTATACCAAAGCCAGCCACAGTTCCCAAAACTATCCCTACAGTTTGGCCATGATTATTCGATTTTGAGGAAAAAACTGGACTTTTCTCCGGTGATTCAGGTGTTGGTGATGGCACGGGATTTGGACCTGCTAGATTCCCCTTTGTGTCATTGACCTTAAAAATCTCTAATCCATTGAGAATTGCATTATAATATTCAGGTTGAGATGTTGCATCAGGATGCAAAGCTACCCATAGTTGATCATCACCACCTTTATCATCAACATGTATTGCAAAATCCTTGTACACGGGCACCCCTTTACCTCCTGTCCACCCAATGACATCAGCACCCGAATAAGCCGTCTGATTGTCAATGAAAATGTCAAACACCCTCTGATTAGCCTTTGACAACTGATATTCACAGAAATGGAACCTCACAAGATACGTGAAATTCACGTCGATTTGGAATAACCAAGTGAGGTTAAAATTCAAGTTCAGTGTTTGATTAGGCCCCATCATTCGTGCGGTACTATAAACATCAACAGGAGCAATGTACTTTGGAAGAGTAGAGGGATATTCAATTCTTACTTTCTTACTAGCCTTCGGGGAGACGCCCTGGGCTGCACCAAATATATAAGGGGAATCATCGTACCAAGTTCTTAGAAGCCCCGAGTCATTAGTTCCTGGAATGAACTGTCCACCAACATTCAACCTATACATTGTCTGCATCGTATAGTATTCAGCATCCATCGAAATATCTGAAAATCCTACGTAAGGCACAGCTCCGAAAATTTCAGGCATTGAAATTATCTCAATTCCATTGATAAAAGCAAAAGAGTTCTCATAACTGGTTGATGGAGTGAATGTGAGACTGAGAGCACCAGATTCTATCGGAATCAACGCGAATTCCCTTACAATATAAGCCTGTGTAAGTGCTTTCGCCGTGATTGATGCGCTGAAATTGTTAAGAAGAGTGAAGCCATCAACAGTCACCGAGAAAAATGAATCGAAACAGTTCAAACTATTGTAAGAGGAGGGATAAAAGTGAAGCCTAATCCAGTGTCGTTTCGTGGGAGAAATGGAGAATTTATACGAGGATTTGGAATGAAAAATTCTTGCACGCATATACGGAACAGGGGAAGGCAAAGAAGGATCTTGAGATTGAGCAGTGGCCGAGGTTGTTTTTTCGGGGGCATTAAGGAATTCAGTATCTGAAATCCATTCCCTGCCATTGGCATCAGCGGCGTTACTTGAAGCGCCACAAGCCAATACATAGGATTCAAGATTTGAAGCAGAATGAATTCTATTTATAATACAAGAACATATAATTGCCCAAAAGAAGATGTTGGTATTACAGTTCATATCTATATAAACAAGCCCTTTTGAGGAAATTGATCTTCGAATGCACCTAACAAAGAACTATAAGATCCGGCTTTCATTCTGGGGTGACAAAGGAATCGTACCCAGAAATTTTCTTCTTTCTTCATCAATAGGTTGATTGTTTCACTCCTAAAAATATATCAGAAAATATTATATCGGTAATGTAACGAAAATTTTATCGTTACGAAGATTTAAGGATTTGTAACATACCTTGTTTTCGTCCATGGAACAAGGACGGACAGAGAAAGCCAAAAGGCCAATAATTTCTGTCCATTTGATCAAAAAGATTGATTTTGAATAAATGTGGATTATGAGATTCTGATGAAAGATTCAGATGTTGGGACAGAAAGGGTTGGTTAGATAGGAATGGTGAGGAAAAATAACGTATCAAATGGGATGATTCTCTTATTTAGGCATTAATTAACCAATTCCTTTAAAATTGGCGCCATTAACTGACATTCCCCTTCTCCTCGGGAATCTGCTTGGTGGCCGCGGTGGTGGTGTCAAAAAGAATATTGACCTGCGATATTGATAAATTCATGAACCGAACTAGTCGAAAGATTGTCCAATCTAAATAAACATGTCACATAAATTAGGTTTCAATTCTCCTTTTTCCGCGATATGAAGAATGAAGAAGAGGATCCGTTTCTTAAATTCGTCGATTATGATTTTATCAGAAAAACGAAGCGAAAGGGAAGAAGAGATGATAAACGGGCCGGGATGGAGTTGGATTGCGTCTTGGATTCTCAAGACTTGCATTGCATATTCCAGTGGCGTCACCTCTGCTATTCTCTCAGGTCCTAATTTAAATATTTATTTTTGTCCATTTATAAATTTCTATAATGTGTATGTTATGCTTATGGATTAAAATAACTGAAATTTGAATGCTATAATTAATTTTAAAATTATGATATGTGATCTCTGTCTCAAAAAATTAATGTACGTGTATCTGCTAAATTTTCGGTTAATATTTATTCTACTGTTGTTATACCTGAAATATATGCTGGTGGACAGTAGTCATAGGCCTGAATATTCACAAGTTCTGTAAATATTGTTTGAATTCCTCTAGATGAAACATTTAAAATTATTGAAAATTCCGGCGAATCAATTTTACAATTATGATCTCCATTGATTAAAATATTTGGGTATTCTTTTCTGATTAATATGCTTTACATTGAACTATGTTGCCTATTAATCTGTATGCATGGACATATAGGCTTGGTATGAGCAGAATAGAAGTGGAGCTCAGCCGGAAGGAATGCATTACTCAATTAAAGAAGAAACATAGGAGAGAGAAGCTACCAAACGCTGTTACAATTGATTCTACATATGAGAAAAAGTTGTTATCCTTGAGCAGTGTCATTGAATCGATGCTTTTATTCTTCGAGGTGTGACGAGAGCCTATAAATGTTTTGCAGAAAATGCATACTTTCTCATCTCCACTAAAATCCATCTACAATTGCATGCATTAAACAAAGAGAATTTTCATTCAGATCTTAAGAATTGGTGCAACCAGTGCTTGTTTTTAGATGTTATTGGAATTGGTCAAAATTGTAATAGCCTAATTGAGCATATTTCAGGTAATGATTGATAGAAAATGTGTTCAGGCTCAATGAGAAAATTTTGTTGGTTTTGGAAGAGATGGAACTTAGTCTTCTATACTGCAGTTTGTTTTTGTTTTGTAGCTCTGATTAACTTCAGTTGGTGCAGTTGTGAACAGTTTCTATTCTCATGTACTTGTTTAGTTTTCCTGTATCTGATGAATGATTTTTTTACACATGCTTAGCTTGGGGGATATTTGGAGCTCCAATACTATAGATCTATATCTGCACAGAAGGTGAATGTCTTTAAGCTGCACTCATATATTCTTATATGAAAGTTTGACTAATATACATGGATGAAGCTTGTTCTTTCTTTTGGTTTAGAGTTGCAACATGAAACAATAATGCTATACTTCTGCGCATCAAAACATTTTTCATAGCTTTCCTCAGTTGTTCTTTTGAATGTGACGCAAATAAATCACTCTAATTTTAGCACATTTCTAACATTATTGAATCTTGTCAAGAGGTCCAGCTTTCTCATTTTTTTTTTTTTTCATTTAATCATCATGACGTTACATCCATTTACATCTCTTAAGATTGGCCCCCCTCTAGCTATTCTCAACAATTATATTACAACCAAAGTTCTCATGGTTTCCTTTCAAAAAGATTACTCTTAGAAAGTGGGCTTACAATGGGTAGTTGATTAAGTGCGCTTACGAATTTTCATACCCAGACTAACCATGCATTACTGACCATCCAAAGAGATTCCAAAACCATATGCAGAACATAATTAAGTACCCAAAATGAACAGCGCACTTAATCAACTATCCAATGTAAGCCCACTTACTAAGAGTAATCTTTTTGACAGGAAACCTTGAGAACTTTGGTTGTAATATAATTGTTGAGAATAGCTTTTGTTTGGTCATGATGATTAAATGAAAATAAAAAAAATGACAAAGCTGGACCTCTTAACGAGATTCGGTGTGTTTGAACTATATTATATTGGAGGAATGTATTTTGAAATAGTGGATTGATGGAGAAAGTATGGTTGAAAAAAAAAAAGTTATTGATGTGATTAAAAATATTATTTTATTGAATTATATATGGTTGAAAATAAAAATGAAAATGAAAATAAAAATTTTAATGTGGCTCAAATAATGTTAGAAATGTGCTAAATTAGAGTGATTTATTTGCATCACAACGTATACCAAATACAATGCACTGGTAAATATGAAAAAAGTTGGAAAGCAAACAGTAAAAGTTAAGCAAACTAGTAGCTGAATATAGCAGCTCTGCGATATTCTGCCATTCCTTCTTCTTTGGACAAGTATATATTCGTTGTCCCTTGATCATGAACTCGCAGTGCCCTGACGATGGTGCAGCGCAAACACCACACGCATTGGCGATGAGCGGGGCAGCGGCATAATAAGGCATCGCTGCTACTACGAGTAGTAGCGCCTTGCTTCATCGTCAGAGCTATAGTGACTAGCTGCTCGTAGCATCGTCAACGGCCATTGCTTGCAGGAAATGTTCGACTTTGCATTTTTGTTAAGTGATTTCCTGTCGAGGGAACTGAAGTGTAAGCTATTCTCGCTCAGTTGGCGTCTTCATCTCTACCTGCCGTATTGAACTTAGAGTTCAGAATTTAGGGTTTGGATTGAGAAATTTGTGTAATAGGGAAATGATGTTTTTTGAAATTGATTTAGTGTGTGGTTGTTTGATCGGATCTCTTGTTTGATGTGGTGGTGTAGGCGGTTGTTTGATCAGATGTGGTGGGTGGTTGTTTCATCATATATGTTGTTTAGCCATGGTTTTGGGATGATTATTGGTGTTTTGCAGATGGAGCCGATGATTTCTTGATATGTGAGTTGGTTTTGTTGGTGGTGGTGTAGACAGCGATAGTTCTATTGCTAGTGTTGCATGTGGTCGTGATAAGGTGGTATGTGTTTGATTCTCGACGTTGTTGGGAGTGGTGGCGATGGCGGTGGCTATAGTAACCAGTGCGACCAAGTCTATCTTCATTGTGACTGTGTGGGATTAGATTTATGTTAATTGTGACTGTATGTGATTTGGTTACATTCAATTACAAATTAGACTGACATGATCACAGATAGTCACACTGAAAATAAATTTAATCACAATTAGTCACAAATAACATATGCCATTGAAGGTAGTATTTAGGGTTGTGGATTGAGTTGAAAGATGTAGTAGTGAAGGTAGTATTTAGGGTTGTTGATTTGAGTTGAAGGAGATAGTAGTGGTGCATTTGAGGTGATGATTTGAAGTGCTGGTCTGAGATGTGTGCGATTTGTTTATGGTGACCCCTTGTGATGAACTATATATTTATTGTGATTGGTTGTGACTAATTCTGTGTTGATTGTGATTTAATCACATACCGTTACATTCAAGATTGACATTGTCACAGATAGACACACTAAAAACAAATTTGATTAAATTTAGTCATATTGAAGATGAATTTGTTCACGGTTACTCATAAATAACATGGTTAGTCACAAATCGATGGTGATTCCATAGAGGTGGGGTGTAATCTCCGAAAAAGTGGTTTATTTTTTTGAATTTTTATAAAGGTTGAATCGGGTGGGTTGGCTGGAGGTGGTTCCGGGTGAGGTATAATCTTCGTTAAAGATTTTTAATTTTTTGAATTTTTTACGAGGTGGGGTGAGGTGTGGTTCCGAGGGTGGGATTGTAATCTCAAGAAGTGGGCGGGTTCAAGTGGTAAGGGTGAGTGGGTATGTGGAATATTATTAATTGATATGTTATTAATTTGGTGGGGGTGGATGGGGATCATTAATTCAAATTAATTATATATAATATATATTATTAATTGAAATTAACAAATGCATTTTGAAATAATTTAACAAGTTTGTTAGTTTTGAAATGTAATTCTTATATATATGAGTTATGCATTGTTTTCTTTACGACTGTTACGCTTGGGCCTCAGAAATATTTAACTAGATTTAACGGGGATGGGCCGGGTCGAGGCAGAAGTGCAAAGCCTAGTCGACATTTGAAGGCCCAAATATTTGCTGCATTGTTGGGTCATCCCCTTTAAAAAGGGCAACTTACACAAATACACTAAAATTGGATCCTATTTAAACAATAGTACAAAACATAGGTTGAAAATAGCACCTTAATAACTATGAATTATGTTTTAAATCATTACATCAAATTAACCAACAAGAAAAATAGAGAGTTGAGGAAACCGCCCCAAAATATGAGAGCTAACTATCCAGCCAGTGGCGGACCCAGCATTGAAACTCAGCCTGGGCGGACGTTGATTGGTCAACGTCGGCAATCAGCTAATGTGTTTTATGATAGTTTTACATATTTAAATGTAATGTCATTATATTTCGTTGGTAATGTAGAATTGAAAAGTGTCAACATTCATAAATTCAATAACAAATCCAAATTTCCAATTCCCCCAATTCCAAATTCAATTCTAAACCCTAGACCTTAAATCCAATTCCAAACCATAAACCCTAGATTCAATTCCAATTCAAATTCCAATTCCAATTCTAAATTCAATTCCAAATCCAATTTTAGTTTCCCCAAATTCCAAATTTCTAATTTTCCTAAATCTTAAACAATAATGGAAAGAGGAAGCTATCATAATTATAAATCATGATTCATGAAAATAAGTTAAATAACTCATAAATAGCTAATAACACCACAAACAAAACAAAACAAAAAAATGATGGCCAGAATTAAATGAGAAACTCATGGGTCACGGACTCACAGCGTCACGGTCGACGGATTTCGCAGCCGTTCACTAGGTGGACGGTGGTGGTGACCGATGAGGAATCAACAACAGGCCAGAGCGGAAGCTGCGGAACTCGGCAACAGAGGAACATGAACTCCAAGTCTCCAAATTGCGACCTTGAGGTTGAGGATGAGGAAGGAAATGAATGTTATTTCCACAAATTTTAATTTCTATATTGGTAAAAATAGGTTGGGCTCATGGGCTAACTTTTATATAATTTAGTATTGGGGCGAAAAACAAATAGCCCAAGTGTTCAATCCAATTACAAAAAAAATGGTTGGGCTGGGCCTTTAGATAATTAATTAATGGGCCGAATAACATATGGCCAACCCAATTAAAAAGAAAAAAGAAAATGGTTGGGTTGGTAGCAACTGCCCAATCTCACTACCAAAAAAAAAAAAAAGGACGAGGAAGAAGATGAACAGGTTTCTTCCAAATCCGGTGCCGACGGTCTACCTCCTTCCCAAAAATCTTCTATCGGAGCTCAGCACGGGCGGCCGCCCCCCTGTCCAGGTGCTGAGTCCGCCACTGTATCCAACAGCATAAAAATCGAAAATCAAAATAAAATTTCTTGTCTTACTGTTCAAATATACAATCAACGGCACTTCAACTATATTTTTTCAAAGAAATTTCTTCATATGTTTCTCAAAATCTGCAAATAATCAACAGGAATTCTGTAGGAGAGTAATTTCTGAAATTTGATTAAAATAGTTCAGTTTTATTTGGTTATTCAATAATAGGTTATAAATTTCATAATTATTCACTAAAACGGTAGAAATGATTAACTAATTTCACTTATATATGAGCATGTTAGGATGTATTTGAACCGTTGATATATTATTAAATTGTGAATTTGAGAATTTTTATGTTTTTGTATGTGTTTCTTGAAATGTAATTCTTATATATATGAGTTATGCATTGTTTTCTTTACGACTGTTACGCTTGGGCCTCAGAAATATTTAACTAGATTTAACGGGGATGGGCCGGGTCGAGGCAGAAGTGCAAAGCCTAGTCGACATTTGAAGGCCCAAATATTTGCTGCATTGTTGGGTCATCCCCTTTAAAAAGGGCAACTTACACAAATACACTAAAATTGGATCCTATTTAAACAATAGTACAAAACATAGGTTGAAAATAGCACCTTAATAACTATGAATTATGTTTTAAATCATTACATCAAATTAACCAACAAGAAAAATAGAGAGTTGAGGAAACCGCCCCAAAATATGAGAGCTAACTATCCAGCCAGTGGCGGACCCAGCATTGAAACTCAGCCTGGGCGGACGTTGATTGGTCAACGTCGGCAATCAGCTAATGTGTTTTATGATAGTTTTACATATTTAAATGTAATGTCATTATATTTCGTTGGTAATGTAGAATTGAAAAGTGTCAACATTCATAAATTCAATAACAAATCCAAATTTCCAATTCCCCCAATTCCAAATTCAATTCTAAACCCTAGACCTTAAATCCAATTCCAAACCATAAACCCTAGATTCAATTCCAATTCCAATTCCAATTCCAATTCTAAATTCAATTCCAAATCCAATTTTAGTTTCCCCAAATTCCAAATTTCTAATTTTCCTAAATCTTAAACAATAATGGAAAGAGGAAGCTATCATAATTATAAATCATGATTCATGAAAATAAGTTAAATAACTCATAAATAGCTAATAACACCACAAACAAAACAAAACAAAAAAATGATGGGCAGAATTAAATGAGAAACTCATGGGTCACGGACTCACGGCGTCTCGGTCGACGGATCTCGCAACCGTTCTAGGTGGACGGTGGTGGTGGTGATCGATGAGGAATCAACAACAGGCCAGAGCAGAAGCTGCGGAACTCGGCAACAGAGAAACATGAACTCCAAGTCTCCAAATTGCGACCTTGAGGTTGAGGATGAGGAAGGAAATGAATGTTGTTTCCACAAATTTTAATTTCTATATTGGTAAAACTAGGTTGGGCTCATGGGCTAACTTTTATATAATTTAGTATTGGGGCGAAAAACAAATAGCCTAAGTGTCCAATCCAATTACAAAAAAAAACAGTTGGGCTGAACCTTTATATAATTAATTAATGGGCCGAATAACATATGGCCAACCCAATTAAAAAGAAAAAAGAAAACGGTTGGGCTGGCAGCAACTGCCCAATCTCATTACAAAAAAAAAAAAGGGGACGAGGAAGAAGATGAACAGGTTTCTTCTAAATCAGGTGCCGACGGTCTACCTCCTTCCCAAAAATCTTCTATCGGAGCCCAGCACGGGCGGCCGCCCCCCTGGCCAGGTGCTGAGTTCGCCACTGTATCCAACAGCATAAAAATCGAAAATCAAAATAAAATTTCTTGTCTTACTGTTCAAATATACAATCAACAGCACTTCAACTATATTTTTTCAAAGAAATTTCTTCATATTTTTCTCAAAATCTGCAAATAATCAACAGGAATTCTGTAGGGGAGTAATTTCTGAATTTTGATTAAAATAGTTCAGTTTTATTTGGTTATTCAATAATAGGTTATAAATTTCATAATTATTCACTAAAACGGTAGAAATGATTAACTAATTTCACTTATATATGAGCATGTTTGGATGTTTTTGAACCGTTGATTTATTATTAAATTGTGAATTTGAGAATTTTTATATTTTTGTTTGTGTTTCTACATATGAAAATTCAACTTTTGATTCATGATTCTAAATTGGTCTACATGAAAATTCAATTTGTATCAATGATTCTAATTTAATATACATGATAATGGGTCAATTAGATAGATAGATAGATAGATACAAGGTATTTGCGAAAATGTAAATATGAATTATGAATTAAGGCTTATTTTGCATTAAAAAGTGACATGCTCAATCATTTTTAATAAGAAAATGACACACTATCTTATTTGAACTTTTGCAATAGAACATTTCTATTTATGCTTATAGAAATATTTTAATTGATATTCAAATTTTACTCACTACTTTTTAGTTGGTATCATCCATTTGAAACTGATATATTGTATAGTTTTTTAATTAAAAAGTCACACTGTGCTTAATATTGATGTTTCATTGTGCATATGTGTTACGACGATATCAAAACGTCATAAAACTGAATGTTTAGAATACAAACAACTTTTGGAGACGTCTACTTTTGGGAGGAAAATGATATAATAAAGTTACAAATTTGTGAAACTCATAATTCAGTGACAATATCAGTTTAACAACTATCGAAAAATTTGATGTAGATATTTATAAAAACATAAGGGGAGTTGAAAAAATCAAGAATGAAGTGGGAAATGAAATTATTTCAATTGATACTATGAAGAAGAAGCCACACAAAAACGTTGAAAAGTTTATGAAAATCGGCTGTTTCGAGTTTTTATTTTAGATTGTATTTCGTTTATTTTGCTACTATAAAATGTAATACATATTAAAACTTATATACTTTATTTTTACTTTTAAAATAAAAACACCAACAATATGTCAGGTGACATACCATTTCACTCATATAGAAATTTAAATGTAAGACATGTGGACCTCCAATAAGATAAAATTATATTGATAACATCCTTGTTTTTGTGCCTCAACAATAACATGCAAAGCAATAATTCTATTGAATTTGAATCGTATATTATTTATACGTGTACTGTTAAATGATTCTTATCTCATGGAAGATATATCACTTTCGAAATAAAAAATAGCACACACCTTAAAAAGAAAAAAATAGTACCTTTTGATCGCAGTATATAAAGGTGCTTACAAATTTAAAAAACTCGGAACTTCTACGACAGCCCAAGTTGAATGTGGTGTGTGCATGGAATCATCGACCAACAAATAATAGTACAATAGTACATATAATTCTTATTTGGTGGAAATTAAGATTCGACCAATAAATAATAGTATAGTAGTGCATATAGCCTATGTTTAGTAAGATTGAAATTGAAATTTTAATTTAATTCAAAATTAATAATTAATTTTAATAATATAT